>BLSH010214066.1:168767-182401 GCA_018402905.1 Glandirana rugosa | reverse complement strand
TATTGAGTCTAGTGGGAGCGAGGATGGGAGGAGGGGGATAGGAATATGACAAGGGGCTATAGGGCCGGAAGGGTTAAAAGTGGAAGGGTTACTGAGACCTGAATGTACTGCAGAGGTGTTGTTTAAAGTGGATCTGATGGGGTTGGAAATGAGGTACCGTTGAATGTTAATTTTTCTAATACATTTTTGGACATCCATGAAGGTTTCAAATTTATTTAGTTTTTTCGGAAGAGCAAATTTTAAACCTTTGTTGAGAATGTTTGTTTCTTCTTGACTAAGAGACTGTTTACTAAGATTGAAAATTCCAGAGGAGGAGGCTAAGTTTTCACTCTTTTCTCCTCTCTTGTGTTTCCTCCCCCCTCTGTTCCCTCTCTTGAGTCTGGACCCCTTTTCCTGTTGGGATTGGCCAGGGGAAAAACCCGTGGTGGAGGGGGAGGAGGGTAGGAGCGAGGGTGATCTGAGTTATAACGATACGGGGATTGATTAATATCACATCCTCCTTCATCATAGGTAAAGTATGGTTCTTCATCATAGAGAGGTGAGTATCTATTGGAAGTATCAATACGATAACGTGGGGTCGGTGGTGCATGTCTGTATTGTCTCTGTTCTGGCATATGTTTCAATGGTCTGTTTTGATTATAACCTTGATTATGTTGTTGTGAGTAAGTATTGTAGGTCCGGGGATGTTGTGGCTGTTGGTAACCTCTGGATGATCCCCGCCCTCTATTGGCCGAATGGCCTGTGTTATAATGGTAGGAGGGGGAACGATAGTCCTGGGGAACTCCTCTCCTCCCATGACCACGGCTTGTCAGCAGTAAGATATTATCTTGCACAAGATACCAATTTACCGGACATACAAAAAGAATTTATTTTAAATTTGGTAGTGTTCGCTACTACACATAATTATTTTTGGTACAATGATCAGTTTTTTTCACAATGTAAAGGGGTAGCTATGGGGGCTAAATTTGCCCCAAGTTTGGCCAACCTCTTTATGGCCAAATGGGAGGAGGATGTCGTCTTTGCTTTTAATCGACCTGAATTGATATTTTGGGTCAGATATATCGATGACATCCTCCTCCTATGGCGTGGTGACCAACAATCACTTGACACATTTTTCGCCACTTTAAACAACAATGATAGGAATATAACCTTAGCTCTGGAAAGTAGCAACACAAATATCCATTTTTTAGATCTTAACATTGACATTAGTACAGGTGATTTTATAACTATGACCTATTTTAAACCTACTGATAAAAATGGCTATATCTCCACTGACAGCTGTCACCATCGATCTTGGTTAAAGTCTATACCAAAGAGTCAGTTCATACGTCTAAGGAGAAACTGCTCTAATACAAATACTTATTTGGAACAGGCTGAGGTGATTAAAAATAGATTTTTAGAAAAGGGATATTCTCAAGATGATCTAATCAAGGAAATCCAAGAAGTTTCCTTGATTGATAGAAATACGCTTTTAACAGATAAACCCAAAACCCAAAAATACGATGCCAAATGGTCTTTTTTTACTGGTTTTTCAATCCAACATAAGCAGGTGAAGAATATTATCAAGAAACACTGGGATATTTTACGTAATGACCACCTTATAGGTCCCTTGTTACCGGATAAGCCACAGGTCATATATAGAGGTGTCCCATCTTTGAGACACAGGCTGGCCCCTAATGTGGTGGACCCTCCTAGACAAGTTTCTTTCTTTCAGGATATGAAAGGGTTTTATAAATGTCAAAGATGCAGAGTTTGCAAACTTAATGGTTATAAAAATAAGAAAATTACTAGTTTTTCTTCTACTGTCACAGGACTTACCTATAATTTGAAATGTTTTAGTACATGTGAAACGAAAAATGTTGTATACCTTTTAACTTGCCCATGCCAGAAACAATATGTGGGTAGGACCACTAGGGCTTTTAATGTACGGGTTAACGAACACATTACTAATATCATTAAGGGAAAAACTAACCATAGTGTCCCTAAACATTACCTTAAACACCATGACCGTAATTCTGAGGGCACTCTGTTCCAAGTTATTGACAAGTATGTCCCCCCTTGGAGAGGAGGTTGGTGCAAAAGAGGGGTATCTCAACTAGAGACCACCTGGATATACCATCTTAAGAGTTTCCATCCACATGGGATGAACGTGGAGTGGGACATCAACTCTTTTATCAACAAAGCGTAGTTTTTTATTCCAACCAATTCTCTGCATAATACCCGTTTTTACCATCTTTTCAATATTCGTACTGTTTTCCCTTTTAATTCAGGATGCTCTTTTGATATAATCATCACGTTTTTACCATTCCATTTTACGAATGTTTCTACCACAGACGTATTTTTATTATATAGGACTATACCCTGTTCTATTCCCTGCTTATGACCATCTTATCATTCAACATATATTATATTATACATTTTTATATATTTAAAGAAAATGCATTTTTCCCTACCATGTTTATGACCATTGTTTATTTCCTAAAATGTTTTCTCTTTTTATACAAATTTGTCTATCCTTGTACCATGTTTTATTGACTGTTTAACGCATGTCCCATTTTGGCTCGTTCGATCTGGCTGCCTTTTATATATATTAAAAATTACAGATATTTATGTTATTACACACCTGCTATTTTTACAATACTTTAACTATATCCCGTTTTTTAGTAATATTTGTACACAATTTGATTTTTTCTCATCTGTATCTATACTTTTTACCGGCATTTTCTGCACAATTATTTTTAAACATTCTGTCTTTTTCATTCTGGACAGAATGTTGATTGCCCACACAGACTATGTCTAACTTTAGTATGTTTCCCCCTTTAAGCACTTTAACCCCTGTTTCTCCACGTATATCCATGAATATGACACTTTGTAAAACGTGTCCCTTTCACCATCTCTTTGATACACCCTTTGCTTACAGTTCACCCTATGTTTTTAAGACGCAGCCTTTGTTTAGCGCATCATTTCCGCTTTTTGCAGCGGACCAACGTCCCACGTCATGTTTTGACTCACCTTTGTGCGGGACGTATGACGCGGCTTTGTTCCTAGCGCGTCACTTCCTGAAACGAAGACCCTGTTCACTTCCGGGTGCCAATATCAATGAGGGTGACTTATAATGGCATTCACCCACTATATTTCATTTTCCAACAAACCATCCCTATTTCACCATTCACATTACTTATAATTTGTTCTTTCTCTGTTCTGGTTTCTTATCAATTTTTTAACACCTCTTTAACAAATCGAGGCGTGGAACGCACGCCAACGGCGCCATTTTGACGCCCAAAATATGACTTCCGTTTTTTGCGGCCCCCTACAGGGGGTCAATTGCTTACCTTTACTATAAATGGCACATGATGGCAGGAGGGGGAATACCCCAGATGACGGCCCTTTGAGCCGAAACGCGTCGGTTTTCCTCCATCTCCTGCCTTTTTATTATGAGCGCTCTTGATACTGTGAAAATGTGAGTATATTTTTAACCCTTAACAGTAATAAAACTTTTAAACGGTATCACACGATTGTGGATTTTTCTTCCTCATTTATACACACTGAACCCTGGAACACCCTCTGGACATGAGACCCAGGACATCCTAGGAGCCCTTCCTCACCCTCTATCCCAGGAAAAGGAGACCCCCAGGACCCTGGATCGTTCCCCTATCACTCCTGAGGTCGTCCCGGTATTGAGGTTCTTTTCCTTCCCCTGTCACCAGTGGACCAAGATGAATAACCACCTGGCTTGATGCTTTTTAGCACTGCGCAGTTTTTACCATCTTCTGGTAAGCTTCCATCTATTTCCCTACCACACCACAGCTGTTTTCCAAGGATAGCAGTCACAAGAGTACGAACCCAACATTTGTGGAAGGACTAACACTTCTATTTATTTTCATAATTATTTTTGGCGCTGCATATATTATTCTAATTTACTTTGGACAATTTTGGATCTATTGTTCTATGCGTGCTGCCTGCCTAAACCATTTCTCATATTTCTGTCACTCAGCACCTCACCTGGTTATTTGCATATTCAATATTCAGCACTTCACTTGGTTACATAATTTTTGTGAGCGCGGGTTTCTTCTGTTATATGTAAGTGTTTACAATGCCATTTCAGGATTACATTTAGCCATTCCTAATACCTTCCTACATCTATACCCGCATATCTGGTGAGGACTGACGTCACCGAACATAACATCGTTGGATCTGATACGAGTCTCCGGGAACTGTGAGTGGGGAACTGGTAGGAGGGGAGCACTTGTAGTCCACCCACGGAGCTCCTCTCCTCACTCCCCTCACACTCCACCAGTCCAGTGAACCCAGTTTGGAACAATTGTTCCCACAGTGAACTTTTCACTTTACCAGCATATTATCAGCATATTGCCTGATTACTTAGAAATTCCTGGACATTTTTTCTTTGATGCATGATTAATACACAATTATCTGTGCAATATCTAGGACCAATCTGGTTCAAACCCAGGGTTGTTCTCTTGAATCCCCCGGGATATGGTATAGCACTAGTCACTTTTGTTTGATCACCTTTATTGCAAGCAAATCTCTCTGTCTATGTTTTAAACGCATGAGTTTTTATTCTATTTTAATTTTTTCAACACAAAAGTCACAGGTTTTAAGGTTAAAACATTTTTTGCACCAGAGTCACTTTATTTCACGATTCACGCTGTATATCACACCGTTATTTTATTGATGAAACTGATCATATGAATTTTAGTGTGAGGTTCTAGAATTTATACACACTTTGTTTATTAGTTTTTAGCTGCGCCACTACCCACAATTAATAATCATTAACCCATTACCAGTTTCTGGTTTCTAGTGGGGGCAGCAGCCTTAGTCTTTCTTTTTAACACTGTTTTCAGGAGAACAGCGCCACAGCCACACATTCAATTTTTATTATTTCACATGGTGAAGTACGTCACAATTTATTTGAACTAAAACATGTAGTAAAAACAAAGCAAGCTTACGAGCTTATAGATGGTGCAGGGGACGCCGATGCGCTCCACCTGCATAGCAAACGAACGGAAGTGACGGGCCGGAAACAGCACTACCCTAAGCTACGACATCATCAGGAGATCATTACTGGGTATATGCTGATGTGAGCTATACGAAGTTTCCATACCGGTTATTGGATCCACCTACCGACCGTTCGTATTAGCAGCCCAGGAACATCGTTTGGATACCCAAAGGCTTGATTATAAAGTGCGATTGATTCTTATAATGAGAATCACAGCCATCTGGTGAGTAGGATTGACCATTGGGGTGCACTGTGTGGTGAAGGATCGTATCTGTCACTTTTGGAATTTGAAGTTTTATGCTGGAATTGGCTTGTGTATATCCCTCCTCACCCTGGTTTTAAAGAAGACCCTTGTGGGATTGAAAAGCTCTATGCACAAAGACACTTTATTTTGCACAGAGACACTTTTTTACACTGTTTTTTTACAGGAGATTTGCACAGTATAATCTTATTGATATATGTGCTTTATATAACTATGGGCTCTTGGCATACACCAAATCTATGATGTTTCAGCATTTGCACTATACTTGCATTCACATAGGTTCCCCCTACTTAAGTAGGGGTTCACTTTATTAGTGTTTACAGCAACTATATATCCAGCTGGAGTAATATTCATTTGGATTGGCCTTAGTGATGTAAGCGCGGTTCTTTTTCTTTGTTTTATTTCAGTTTACACTTAATGTGTTGCACCAGCGGCTACACATCACAGTTTATTAAGCACAGCATTTTCTTTGCGCAGTAACATTTCTCTTAATTCTTTTTTTTTTTTTATTATTTAAAATAAAGCTATGGTAAAGTAACACTATATCAATCTTTGTAGAGTACCCTCTTTTCTAAAGGTTCTTTTCTTGGGTATTTATTAATGTGTGCATTTTTTTAGGTACCTTGATCCACACCAATACATTACTATGAGATAGTGAACTGTTAATTACTTTCCTCTCAACAGGTTGTTGCCTTACCAGTTAAGGTGATTGTAGCCGTATTGGTGCAATTGCGACAGAGACTGCTTGGACCTTGAAGAAGGGGACACACCCTGAAAGCTTGTCCTGAAAATTGTATGTTAGTGCAAATAAATAAAAGAAGCATCACAGACAGTACTCAATTTTCTCTACCTTATTGGAAACATTATAGTTGTCTTCTTGAATATATTGCCTTTACTACCTGGTTTGATGCCTGTTTTCTTTGATATAGCGCTACTACTGGGTACTAAGTATTACTTGCAGTGATTTCCTGTGAAAATGTATTTTTGTACACGCAACCTAGGACCTATCCTAATCAGCAGCTCCTATGGGGTAGAGCTATAAATAAATATACAGTTTATATATATATATATATATATATATATATATATATATATATATATATACAGTATATCACAAAAGTGAGTACACACCTCACATTTTTGTAAATATTTTATTACATCTTTTAATGCGATAACACTGAAGAAATGACACTTTGCTACAATATAAAGTAGTGAGTGTACAGCTTGTATAACAGTGTAAATTAGCTGTCCCTTCAAAATAACTCAACACACAGTCCAGGGACGTCTTTAAGGCAGGGCAAAAGGGGCAGCTGCCCTGGGCCCTGTCATTGTTGTGGGGCCCAAAGCAGCTGCCACATACTTGCCAACTATCCTGGTTTAAATTCCCTTGTCGCTTGAAGTTTTAGTCCTGTGCTGTGTCCCGATATCCAAGTGTGAAAAGCTGCTACTAATGCTGCCCAGCTCTGCCCTATTGTTGTGTGCAGGTGACTCACCTGCAGACCCTGTGTTTACATGTAAATAACCTGCATTCATATGTAAATAGTGGTGGTCGGCATATGTAAATAGAGGTGGCATTCATATGTATATCATGGCCCCTGAGGTCATATCCACCATCACCTATACTGAATGCTGCCCTCTGGGGAGAAAAAGGGGCATGCTTGAAAGTCTTGCCTGCAACTGTGGTCATTAAGCCTAACATCAGCCTGTTCTGAAAAGGTAAGCAAATTGGTGAGCTGCTCTATGCGCTAGAAATGCGGAAGAAAGTCCCTAACCCTTTTCAAAAGCACACAATGCCACAACACATGTCAGCAGATGCGTGAGGTTGTAGTTAACAATTGATGGCACTGCTGTGTATCTGCTAAAGGACAGCACATTTCTGTGGTGTCAGAAAAGCGATTTTGCGTTCACCAGTTCATGGTGTGCAAGCAGTGAGGAGATGATGTGCAGCAACCTCTAGCAACCAATCAGTGAGCAGTATTGATGTACAGTAATCTCTAGCAATCAACAAGCAGAAATCATGTGCTGTAACCTCTAGCAACTAATCAGTGAGCCATAATGTGTGCTGTAATCTCTAGCAACCAGTCAGTAAGAGGTAATGATATGCTGTAACTTCTGGCAACCAATTACTTCCTCATCTGATTCAGCAAACTGATTTTGGGTCTTGCTGCTATTTATTGTATGCCTCAGAGCAGGCGGAGAGCGAAATTGCATGGGGGGGAGGGCAAGAAAATGTTTGCACAGGGTCCAATCAATATTAAAGACGGCCCTGACACAGTCATTAATGTCTAAACCACTGGCAAATAAAGTGAGTACACCACTAAGTGAAAATGTCCACATTGGGCCCAATTAGCCATTTTCCCTCCTCTGTGTTATGTGACTACAATGTCTTAGGTGTGAATGGGGAGCAGGTGTGTTAAATTTGGTGTTATTGCTCTCACTCTCTCATACTGGTCACTAGAAGTTCAACACGGTACCTCATGGCAAAGAACTTTCTGGGGATCTGAAAAAAAAATATTGCTCTACATAAAGATGGCCTAGGCTATAATAAGATCGCCAAGACCCTGAAACTGAGCTGCAGCATGGTGAAAAAGACAATGCAGCATGGTGAACAAGACCATACAGCGGTTTAACAGGACAGGTTCCACTCAGAACAGGCCTCGCCATGGTCGATCAAAGAAGTTTGTCTTTGGGAAATAGACGTATGAGTGCTGCCAGCATTGCTGCAGAAGTTGAAGGGGTGGGGGGTCAACCTGCCAGTGCTCAGACCATACGCTGCACACTGCATCAAATTGGTCTGCATGGCTGTCGTCCCAGAAGGAAGCCTCTTCTAAAGATGATGCACAAGAAAGCCCACAGTTTGCTGAAGACAAGCCGACTAAGGACATGGATTACTGGAACCATTTCCTGTGGTCTGATGAGACCAAGATAAACTTATTTGGTTCAGATGGAGTCAAGCGTGTGTGGTGGCAACCAGGTGAGGAGTACAAAGACAAGTGTGTCTTGCCTACAGTCAAGCATGGTGGTGGGAGTGTCATAGTCATAGTGAAGTGCTAAAAAAATATGAAATGTGCTGGAAGTAATAACATTGCAACTTGTACACACACACACACAAACACACACACACACTTGTGAGCTCATAATCTGCTGAAAAACATGACAAAGACAGCTCATTGAGAGAACCATGAATGCCAACATGTACTGTGACATACTGAAGCAGAGCATGATCCCCTCCCCTCCCCTACCCTGCCCCTGGACCGCTGGGCAGTATTCCAACATGATAACTGCCACAAACACACCTCTAAGACAACCACTGCCTTGCTAAAGAAGCTGTGGGTAAAGGTGATGGACTGGCCAAGCATGTCTCCAGACCTAAACCCTATTAAGCATCTGCGGGGAATCCTCAAATGGAAGGTGGAGAAGAGCAAGGTCTCTAACATCCACCAGCTCTGTGATGTCATCATGGAGGAGTGGAAGAGGACTCCAGTGGCAACCTGTGAAGCTCTGGTGAACTCCATGCCCAAGAGGGTTAAGTTAGTGCTGGAAAATAATGGTGGCCACACAAAATATTGACACTTTGGGCCCAACTTGGACATTTTCACTTAGGGGTGTACTCACTTTTGTTGCCAGCGGTTTAGACATTAATGGCTGTGTGTTGAGTTATTTTGAGGGGACAGCTAATTTTCATTGTTATACAAGCTGTGCACTCCTTACTTTGCATTGTAGCAAAGTGTCAAAGGGTCATGGCGACCAGAAACCATGTCCTGCTGAGTGGCAGCTGATCCTTCTCTCCCCTCACAATCTTAAAACAGCATCTCTGATTCAGTGAAGAGCCAATATCTGCTCAATCTGACAGCTGTTAAACTTGGCAGGCTGCCTGAATTTTTGTTTTTCTTCAAGTATAAACAAATTATATTTTCGTTCGTTTATCGAAGGAATGAACTCTGGTCTGTAAATGAGGTCAGTTTATCCAATTACAGACTAAACCTTTTTCTGACATTTGTTGCTTACATATAAAAATCCAGTATTTTCTGCTAGAAAATGACTTAGAACCTCCAAACATTATATACTTTTTTTTAGCAGAGAGAGAGAATAAAATGGCAGTTGTTGCAATATTTTATGCCACACGGTATTTGTGCAGCGGTCTTTCAAACACAAACCTAAACCGTAAAGTTAGCCCAATTTTTTTGTATAATGTGAAAGATGTTACACTGCAAGAATCCTGAGAGAATCATGATCTTTATGCTAAGCAACAAAATTGTGATAAAGCCCTGTGTACCATCAACAATTACCACTCTTTATGTGCAGCTGGGCTCCAGTATTTCATGGTGACTGGAAACCCACCAGAGCAATGAATTGTCACCTTGGGGGACACGCAGGAAGGCAGGAAGTGGCTGCAAAAAAGGCAGCAGAAGATCAGCAGCACTGGAATACTTATTTAACCTTTTTTTTTGTATTTTATTTAAAGTGTCATAAGGCTTCATTTACATGTGAGGGTTGGTGGTAAAAATGTGCAGTAGAGACAAGTTTTTGCCACCCATCAACAGCCATCCTTAAGCTGCATTAGGCAGCAGATGAGGGCGTTTTACATGCCGTGGTCGCGATGCATTAGGCATAATAAGGCGTTTCCCCCTATAACAGGTTTTTAGTTTCACTCTTTCTGGCCAGCCTGTAACCCTGATGTAACACTGTTACGTTGGAGTTAGTGACTGGCTGCTCTGCTGTGAGTAAGTTAGGGTTAGGGGGCGCAAATTACTTGCCTTACCCCAGGCGCTGACAACCCAACACTACGCAAAAAAATGGCTCCTAACTTTTTTAGCTGGCTCCTACATTCAAAGCAAATTTGTCAAGCCCTGAGATATATACAGTTGTGCTCATAAGTTTACATACCCTGGCAGAGTTTATGATTTCTTGGCCATTTTTCAGAGGATATGAATGAGAACACAAACACATTTCTTTCACTTATGGTTAGTGTTTGGCTGAAGCCATTTATTATCAATCAACTGTGTTTACTCTTTTTAAATCATAATGACAACAGAAACTACCCAAATGACCCTGATCAAAAGTTTACGTACCCCAGTTCTTAATACCGTGTATTGCCCCCTTTAACATCAATGACAGCTTGAAGTCTTTTGTGGTATTTGTGGATGAGGCTCTTTATCTTCTCAGATGGTAAAGCTGCCCATTCCTTTTGGCAAAAAGCCTCCAGTTCCTGTAAATTCTTGGGCTGTCTTGCACGAACTGCACGATTGAGATCTCCCCAGAGTGGCTCAGTGATATTAAGGTCAGGAGACTGAGATGGCCACTCCAGAACCTTCTGCTGTAGCCAATGACAGTTCGACTTGGCCTTGTGTTTTGGATCATTGTCATGTTGGAATGTCCAAATACATCCCATGCGCAGCTTCCTGGCAGTTGAATACAAATGCTCCTCCAGATTTCTTTGATAACATACTGCATTCATCTTGCCATCAATTTTGACCAAATTTCCTGTGCCTTTGTAGCTCACACATCCCCAAAACATCAGTGATCCACCTTTGTGTTTCACAGGCCTTGTTGACTCCTCTCCAAATGTATCATTTATGGTTGTGGCCAAAAAGCTCAATTTTGGTCTCATCATTCCAAATGAATTTCTGCCAGAAGGTTTGAGGCTTGTTTCTGTTTGTGCTCTTTGTGGCATTTGCGTAGTAATGGCTTTCTTCTGGCGACTCGACCATGCAGCCCATCTTTCTTCAAGTGCCTCCTTATTTGTGGGTTTTTCTTTGCATCCCAAACAATTTTCCTGGCAGTTGTGGCTGAAATTTTAGTTGGTCTACCTGACCGTAGTTTGGTTTCAACAGAACCCCTTATTTTCCACCTCTTGATTAGAGTTTGAACACTGCTGATTGGCATTCTCAATTCCTTGGATATCTTTTCATATCCCTTTCCTGTTTTATACAGTTCAACTACCTTTTGACAATTCTTTTGCTTTCCCCATGACTCAGAATCCAGAAACGTCAGTGCAGCACTGGATGAAAGATGCAAGAGTCTCTCAGGAGTCCAGAAACTCATTGACCTTTTATAGACACACATTAATTACAAGCAAACCCACCACAGGTGAGGATGGTTACCTTTAATAGCCATTCAAACCCCTTTGTGTCAACTTGTGTGCATGTTATCAGGCCAAAATCACCAGGGTATGTAAACTTTTGTTCAGGGTCATTTGGGTTGTTTCTGTTGTCATTATGATTTAAAAAGAGTAAACACAGTTGATTGATAATAAATGGCTTCAGGCAAACACTAACCATGAGTGAAAGAAATGTTTTTGTGTTCTCATTCATATTCTCTGAAAAATGACCAAGAGATCATAAATTCTGCCAGGGTATGTAAAGGTATGTAAACTTATGAGCACAACCGTGTATAAATAAATAAATATATATATACAGTATCTCGCAAAAGAGAGCACACCCCTCACATTTTTGTAAATATTTTAATATATCTTTTCATGTGACAACACTGAAGAAATAACACTTTGCTACAATGTAAAGTAGTGAGGGTACAGCTTGTAAAACAGTGTAAATTTGCTGTCCCCTCAAAATAACTCAACACACAGCCGTTAATGTCTAAACCGCTGGCAACAAAAGTGAGTTCATCCCTAAGTGAAAATGTCCAAATTGGGCCCACAGTGTCAATATTTTGTGTGGCCACCTTTTCCAGCACTGCCTTAACCCTCTTGGGCATGGAGTTCACCAGAGCTTCACAGGTTGCCACTGGAGTCCTCTTCCACTCCTCTATGAAGACATCACGGAGTTGGTGGATGTTAGAGACCTTGCGCTCCTCTACCTTCCATTTGGTGATGCCCCCCATGATGCTCAATAGGGTATAGGTCTGGAAACATGCTTGGCCAGTCCATCACCTGCAAGGCAGTGGTTGTCTTGGAGGTGTGTTTGGGCTTGTTATCATGTTGGAATACTGCCCAGTCTTCGAAGGGAGGGGAGGGGATCATGCTCTGCTTCAGTATGTCACAGTACATGTTGGCATTCATGGTTCCCTTAATAAACTGCAGCTCCCCAGTGCCGGGAGCACTCATGCAGCCCCAGACCATGAAACTCCACCATGCTTGACTGTAGGCAAGACACACTTGTCTTTGTACTCCTCACCTGGTTGCCCCACACACACTTGACACCATCTGAACCAAATACGTTTATCTTGGTCTCATCAGACCACAGGATATGGTTCCAGTAATCCATGTCCGTAGTCTGCTTGTCTTCAGCAAACTGTTTGAAAGCTTTCTTGTGCATCATCTTTAGAAGAGGCTTTATTCTGAGACGACAGCCACGCAGATCAATTTGATGCAGTGTGCAGCGTATGGTCTGAGTACTGACAGGCTGACCCCCCACCCCTTCAACCTCTGCAGCAATGCTGGCAGCACTCATACGTCTATTTCCCAAAGACAACCTCTGGATATGACGCTGAGCACGTGCACTCAGCTTCTTTGGTCGACCATGGCGAGGCCTGTTCTGAGTGAAACCTGTCCTGTTAAACCGCGGCATGGTCTTGGCCACTATGCTGCAGCTCAGTTTAAGGGTCTTGGCAATTTTATTATAGCCCAGGCCATCTTTTTGTAGAGCAACAATTCTTTTTTTCAGATCCTCAGAGAGTTCTTTGCCATGAGGTGCCATGTTGAACTTCCAGTGACCAGTATGAGAGAGTGAGAGCGATAACACCAAATTTAACACACCTGCTCCCCATTCACACCTGAAACCTGAGAGCAGAGGGACTGTCAGGATCACCAGAAATTTCACACAAAGGAAGCAATATAAAGAGAACAGGGTACTTTTTCAAATAAGTACATTGTAAAGCAGGCACATATCAGGGATAAGAAATGTTGGGGTAATATACACTTTATCTGCTTCCCTAAAATGTCCTGGGCTTTCACTGGTAATACTGGGATGATACCTGCAGCTGGCGATGGACTTTTATGTAAAAGTAATCCTAGCTGCTAAATAACCCTGCATTGCTTTTACATGTGACACCTTCTGGTGCCTTTCCAGGCTCTCCAGTCCCACGGGGGGCCTTGGACTGAAGTGGTTTTGCCAACTTATCATAGAAATGACCAATAACTGGAACGTCCCTGATCATCTCTCAGGTATATGAAACCGGAAGCGACAAGTGTTTCTCCAGGGTCTGAACAAGTCATTACTGGCTTGTGAAAGCATTTGCTTTTAAAGTGTCACATGGACATGGAAATTTTTACGTACCGTAGGTTGTGCCATTCCACGGGTGTATGCAATTTTAGAGCATGGCATCCTAGGTATCTATTTACTGGGGGGGGGGGGGGGGGGGGGGGGGGGGGGGGGGGGGGGGGGGGGGGGGGGGGGG
>BLSH010214066.1:117795-140529 GCA_018402905.1 Glandirana rugosa | reverse complement strand
GTATTTGACCGTGGGTCTCCTCTTGCTAGAGGTGACACTTACGGCCTCTTACCTTGTCACCTAAAAAAGATGACGAAGTGTTTGACTGTGGATTCATTCTCGGACCTATCAGTCCTAAATAAAAGACAAAACAAACAAACTAAAAGTACGTTGGAAAATTTTATTTTGACCGAAATTCAGTTGAAAATTCTTTTGGATGGCAAACCTGATGGAAAAAGGGTCCCTTCCACTAGGGTAACTCGATTGGGGGGAGTTATGTATATATAAGTATATATATATATGTGACACACGTCTTAATAATCCGTTTACTCATAAAACTGGTGTAGTAGGAGAAATACGTACAACAGAATGAGGTTCGACATATCCGAGCTTTCGGATGATGGTTAATTCGTATAATCCACTACACTAGGCTTTCGAGCCTATACAGCTTGGAGTAAGACAACATGCATAAAGAGGATGATGTGGTCAAAATACTCATTTGCCTAATAATTCTGCACACAGTGTATATATATATATGAATATATATGTATTGAGGGGGGTTAGCTCAATGGGATCACCTTCCCTGGGAAAAAGGTAGTCCAAACGGTAGGTTTTCTTAAAAGTTGACTTAAAGCCAGTTTTATTTTAAAAGGTTGCATGAAAATCAAACAAACAAAACAGAAAATAAATCCTGACTATCCAGGCTCTTACTTAGGTGTCAGTTTGTGAAGCAGTAGAAAAAATCCACTGTTCCATTCTCCGGCATTCACAGTGGAGATCGTTCTCCTCTGGGTGCCAGTTTATGAAGCCGTTTAGATTGCTTCACCTCTAGCAAAGTGAAGTGATCTACAAACGGTTCAAACAGTGGAGAACGCCCCCCTGATACTGGAATTTCGTGAGACCTAACGAGATTACAGTACCAGAAATTCACAGAAACTCAGAGATGTCGGTTTATTAAACAGTGATAAATTATCACTGCTCAGTAACAGACATTCTCGGAGGAGACCGCCCACCTCATTAATAAAATTATTAGTCCCCCTACACTATATATGTATATATATATAACACATACACACATTATACACACATCATATATATGTATATACATATATACACATATACAGGGCAGGGGGACATGGTTAATGTGTTGGGGGGGGTCTGAACGAGGCAGAAGGAAGTCTATAATCTTCCTCCTTCCCCTGTGATTCTCTCTTTACCCCCCGGTTCACCACCTCTGAGCTGGTGAATCAGGGAGGGTGAATTATGATCCAGATCATAAACTGGCTGTTTCTGTGTCAGTGAATGACAACTTCTCGATGTGCAGAGATAATCGTCGGAGAACGTGTTCTATCCCGATTATTTCTGCTTCATAAACTGAATATGAACTGTGATCAATGGTGATCCTTGGGATCACCGCCGATCACAGTTTCATAAACGGATACCTAAATATTTCCAGTTTTCCTAACTGAGCAGTGAAGGGCTTCTCCCAGTCACCCACAAAACAAAGACTATGAAACCTTGCAACCTTAGGGGCATTTAAATGGCTGACCACTGTACTGTATAATACATTTATTGTGATTTTGCAAAATAGCGTTTGTATTGTGACGTATAACGGAAAAATATGTACTTTTAACCACTTCAGCCCCGAAAGGATTTCCAGCTTTAGGACCGGAGCCCTTTTTGCGATTCGGCGCTGCGTCGTACCCAAACGAAATTTGCGTCCTTTTTTTCCCACAAACAGAGCTTTCTTTTGGTGGTATTTGATGACCTCTGTGTCATTTCTGATCGCCGCTATAAACAAAAGAAGAGTGACAATTTTGCAAAAAACCCCAAATTTCTTACTTTTTGCTAAAATACAAATCCAAAAAAAATATATAAAAAAACATTTTTTTTCACCGTTTTTGGCCGATTTATATTCTTCCTCATATTTGTGAAAAAAAAATCGCAATCGGCATTTATTGATTGGTTTGCGCAAAAGTGGCCGCATTTACGGATGATGAGAATTCATTTTTGGGGTTTTTATTTTTTTTTATTTTTTACTAGTAATGGCGGCGATCTGCGATTTTTAGCGGTACTGTGATATTTCAGCGGACATGTCGGACCATTTTGACACTTTTTTGGGACCATTGGCATTTATACAGCGATCATTGCTATAAAAATGCACTGATTACTGTGTAAATGCCATTGGCAGTGAAGGGGTTAACATGCAGGGGGCGCTCTAAGGGTTAACTGTGTTCCCTGGGCGTGTTCTAACTGTGTGGGGACTGCCCTAGCTGGGGAAGGGAAGTGGTCACAGCCTCCATATACAGGAAGGCTGTGATCACAGCCCTTCCCCCTTCACAGAACGGAGGTCCGTGTTTACATACACGGACCTCCGTTCTTTCACTCCGGGGGGGCCATCGCGGGTAGCCGGCAGCAATCGAAGCCGCCGCACCCGCTCCCTGGCCCTCCCCAAACACAGTGAGTGCGTGAGCGTGCCTCCGGCGGCGCGCGCGCGCACACAGTGCGCGTTATCGCAGCCGCCGTCATATGACGGCGATTTGCGATAACGAACCACCTTGTCGCCGTCAACCTGCGGTTGGCGGTCGGCAAGTGGTTAAAGATGACCAAAGCTCATGTTTTTAATCACATGTATATATTCTATAATCCATGAATTTTTTGATATAAATAAAAGCTTTTAACAAAATAAATTTCTAATTAATTTGGATGCTGCCTGAAAGCCCCTAGGGGGAACATCCTCAACTCAAAATTCTTGGGGCGTGCAACCCACCATCTCTCATATTGCCTTTTTCCCATTCATTAGTATAAAATGGTGCCAGTTGCATTCTTTAATATCAAATTATACTAGTACAACTGTTTATCATCAAAAACAAGGGCCAGGGATAAATCCAAGGCAAATACCAAGTTCTACTTACTAGCCAGCTGTGACTAACCAAATTAACCTGTCTAACAGTATGCATTTAAAAACAGGGGTTTAGTTGCACAAATTTGCAAATGCATGCATAAGCTAGAGGCCCCCGCATGCATTTGCAAATTTGTGCAACGAAATCCCTGTTTTTAAACGCATACTGTTAGACAGGTTAAATTGGTTTGTCGCAGCTGGCCGGTAAGTAGAGCTTGGTATTTGCCTTGGATTTATCCCTGGCCCTTGTTTTTGCTGTTTGTTGCCCTCCAATGCTCCTTGCTGCAAAGGCCATTTATAGGTGTAGGCAGTGGTCATTGTTTGGTACAACTGTTTATCAAACCCATATTTTCAGAAAAATATACACTAAAATTAATTTTAGTGCGCAAAAACAATAAAATGTCCATTTTTTTTGTAATATATAAAGGCTGAGGTTGTGATGAGTATATAGATGTTATAAGGTTTGTTTCCCTGTGCTTATAAACAAAAAAATGTTTACTTCTTACTTCAACCAGCAGCTGAACACCAAACTAAAATCCTGATGGATAACAGAAAAAAGTATAAAGGAGAGGTGCAGCTTTTTGTTAACTTAATGCAATGCTCCAAAAGTATACCCTATAATGCAACTTTCACAGTATATCAAACTTCACATACTGTGTATATGTAAATATATATAAAGATACAAAGCATGTTACATAATGTGCAAACCAACTTTCTTTTGCTTCCAATATCTTAATTCA
Source organism: Glandirana rugosa (assembly GCA_018402905.1). Classification (NCBI taxonomy): domain Eukaryota; kingdom Metazoa; phylum Chordata; class Amphibia; order Anura; family Ranidae; genus Glandirana; species Glandirana rugosa. Next base: position 136,908 of record BLSH010214066.1, on the reverse strand, counting down.
AATGTGTGCAATTCACAGTGCTAAAAATGTGCTACTAAAGAGTCCAAAACAAAGCATCTCTCGGTTAAAGTCCATGTGAAACCTCCCCTCACACTTTTTTGTGTTAAAGATCCAATACAGTGTCAAAAAGTATGTAATGATCCACCACTTGTAATACAATCTGTGCAGCCACAAGTGTCTGCAGAATATGGTGCCAATTTTTCTTTTACATTTCCACCCCTCCACTTATCCTTGTGATTTTTCGACCCCCTAAATTATTAAGAAAGTCTAAAAGCGCCTTTTTGCTGCTTCACAGCTTCATTTGGCATTTGTGTAGCTCTCCTTTTTTGGTACTCCTGCAGCCACCACCATAAAACAAGAGTCAAAGTGATCCACACAGATGGATGGGACTTAACATCCGTGATGTCACTTCTACGAACTGGAGTATATGGCTGGCACACTTACCCCTAACACAGGTGGTCAGACACTATAGCTGGCTACTGTGTTCTTCCCTTCACCTATAGCAGCCCCCCTTCCCATAAAACAAGCAGGCCTACCGGTACTTAGTTGTCCCCAGAACATTTACACAATGCTACAGTGCCTGGCCACCATGCTAGGGCAGATGCAAACTAAGCAAAGCAAACAGGTACTTGCGGTTAGCAGACAGGCAGAGTGGTTCAATGACAATCCAGGTACAGGCAGGCAGAGTTCAGAGAATAGTCATTATCCAATCTGAGGTCACACACAGGAAAATGGAATCTAGCAGAGCAGGGCAGACAAACAGGCAGCTTGATCAAGTATTTACACATTATATCACAAGTATCAGACTGAAGATTTGGCTGGCTTAAATTAGGTTTGGTCTCCGAACTGGCCACATTAATCACTTGCAGGTGGACAGACAGACAAGGAGAATGGCATAGACAAAACCAGGATGCTGGAATAAGAAGCAGGAGCACTAGATGCTCTTGCCAATGGCCTATAGGGGTAGTGTCAAGAGTGCTATTATATACAGTAAAAGGTGAGTTTTCAAAGTGCCCACTTTAGAATGTAAGTGTATTTTATGTTGTTGTCTGATCAAATAAAATGATGTTACACTATTGCGGACCCCTTTGGCTTTTCTCTTCTGTACATGCATTTGACAACAGTGGGCCAAGCCTGTGAAGTGTGTGAGGGCTTGGCTGCTCGTTGTCTCCATGTGAAGCATGTACGACATGCAATGCAAAGGAGCACAATTGAGAGACAGCTGCTGCTACATAGGAAGAAGTGCCTAAATAAGGACATTTATTGAGGACCACCATGCACTAAAAATGACTAACAAATTCTATGAATACTTACCTGAAGGATGTTTCAACATGCGGAATTTACATAGCATGCCAATAAGAAAATGCATTTGTAAAAGTTCTCACGCTTATAAAGGAAGAATGATGAAAAGATTTGAGTTACTATATCAGCATTTGAGATACTTGGTAATAACCATTATGAATTATTTGAAAGAAAATAAATACAAGAAATGAAAAACCACACCTCATAAAAACCACAGAATCAGTGGAGTATTGAAAATTAAGAGGTGTTCTGTCAAGTGATCATTATCTTTGATTTTAATTTAAATATAACATTTTTAAGCATGGTAAAAAACAGATATATACGGGCTGAGACTATTTTGTACAAACTGTCAAATCTGTTTATATGTAGGTGTTCTCATGACACAAAAATTCATGATGTCTACAAAATGAACTGGGAAAAGGAAATCAGGTGTTCAGTAAATCAACAGATTATAGTGTTTTCATACTCCTAAAAGAAAGGTGAATGTGTTATTCTTGTAACCCCTGCTATTATAGGAGAATGGTCTAGCGGTGTCACAAGTAATAAGCACAGCTTGAAGGTCTAAAAAGGGTACTTCTAGGCATGTCCTATTATTTTTAGCCTTTCTTTCATAGTTGTATAGCAAATACATACATTTTATTGTGATTTAAAGACCATGCAAGCCTTTTGCATCTGCCCCTGATGAACTTACAATATAATGTTACCTCTATTAAAAAGAAGGGGGACTGAAAATACTCTGTGCAGACAGGGAATCAAACCCCAGACCCAATGGCTGCCATTGCTAATGTGCAAGTCTAATAACTTAGAACCTAGAAGGTACTTAGACTTAAGTCATAATGACACATTGGCTTTATGGCCAGCTTGGTCAAAATCAAATTAACCCACATGTCTGGGTGGAAACTGGAGTGCATCCATGGAAAAGAACGGAGAACTTTCAAACTTCATGCAAGTAGTAAACCCTACTGAGAATCAGGAACGTACCACAGCACTAACCACTTTATCATTAAGCTGACAGGTAAAGGAATACTAGTTCTACCACCAATGACCCTAATGCCCAACCAACATGGACATGTGTTTATATCCACTTGGCTGTCCATGCTCTTTTATATATGGTTGTTGGGGGCATTTGGCAGCTGATGAAATCACCTGCCAAGCACCCCATTTTGGTGTCAGGATATGTACCTGAGTTAAATGACAAACTGAACTGTTGGTTAAAGTGGTTGTAAAGTCAGGATAATAAATAACTTGCATCGCCTCTTTTTTTTTATCAAGATCTAGTACTATGTGTCTGTTTTTTTTACAATTCTAATCTTAAAAACCTTCTCTCACAGCACTGATATGAGGTCATGTCACTTTCCTCTGCTCTCCTTCCCCGATCTATGGAATACAGAAAGAGGGGCTGAGATAACCCTTTAACATCAGCTGGCCAACAGAGGAAGGTCACATCGGTGCTGTGAGAGAAGGTATTTAGGATTAGAATTGTAAAAAAAAATGGACACACAGTACTTTAGATCTTAAAAAAACAGTTAGGGATGGCAGCCAGGGGAGGAGATGTACCATGTACCCCTACCCATTCACAGAGGGTGGGGGGGGGCCGAATCTGGGGCCCCCCTTATTAAAGGGGTTTCCAGATTCCGATAAGTCCCCCACCCGCAGACCCCCACAACCACTGGCCAGGGTTGTGGGGATGATGCCCTTCTCCCCATCAACATGGGGACAAGATGCTTTGGGGGGACCTCAAAGCACCCTCCCCATGTTGAGAGCATGTGGTCTGGCATGGTTCAGAGGGGGGCGCTCGCTCATCCCCACCCCCTCCTGCCATGCCAGGGCTGTGTACTCGGATAAGGGTTTAGTTTGGATTTTGGGGGGGGACCCAACGCCATTTTTTAAAAAATTTGGCGCGGGGTTCCCCTTAAAATCCATACTTGACCTGAAGGGCCTGGTATGGTCTTTGGGGGGACTCCTAGGCCATTTTTAACATATGACATATGTAGACAATATACAGTATGACAAAAGCAAAAAAAAAATGTAGTTTTAGTATCATATTTTATTGGAACAACACCAAAAAGTAGTATGTAGTATCGGATTTTATTTGAACAACACCAAACATTTGTATGTAGAATAACAAAAGTATAGCATAGCATTAAAAAATCACAAAAACAATACCTGTTATGAGGAAAGACATCTCAGTAGCCAGGCAAGCGAATATCCAGGTCTATATTTGAGGGTGCTGCAGTTTGTCTGTTGAAGTATTAATAGGGCCCATGTATGAGGAGAGCATGTGAGAAAGGATGTGACGATAACAAATATAGGGTGGAAAGTTGAAACAGATAGGGCAGTTGGATGAAAGGGGACAGAGAGAAGAAAAAGGAAAAAAAGAGAAAAGAAAAGGGTCCCGAGGGAAATTGGTTAAGGTATAAGAGAAGATTTTTAAGGAGAAGTTTGTATAGGGTCTGTGGTGTTGATTGTGAAATGATGGTTCGTTCAAGGGTTCAATAATGAACTGTCAAAGTCTGGTGGTACGAAGTGATCTATCCATGGTTTCCATATCTTTTCTAGTCTGGGGACCTTATCCAAAATACAGCCAGGTCCATAAATATTGGGACAGTGACACAATTCTAATCTTTTTGGCTCTATACACCACCTCAATGGATTTGAAATGAAATGAAAAAGATGTGCTCTAACTGAAGACTTTCATCTTTAATTTGAGGGTATTTACATCCAAATCAGGTGAACGGTGTAGGAATTACAACAGTTTGTATGTGTGCCTCCCAACTTTTTAAGGGACCAAAAGTAATGAGACAATTGGCTGCTCAGCTGTTCCATGGCCAGGTGTGTGTTATTCCCTCCCTATCCCATTCACAAGGAGCAGATAAAAGGTCCAGAGTTAATTTCAAGTGTGCTATTTGCATTTGGAATCTGTTGCTGTCAACTCTCAATATGAGATATAAAGAGCTGTCACTATCAGTGAAGCAAGCCATCATTAGGCTGAAAAAAACAAAACAAACCCATCAGAGAGATAGCAAAAACATTAGGTGTGGCCAAATCAACTGTTTGGAACATCCTTAAAAAGAAAGAATGCACCGGTGAGCTTGGCAACACCAAAAGACCCGGAAGACCACGGAAAACAACTGTGGTGGATGACCGAAGAATTCTTTCCCTGGTGAAGAAAACACCCTTCACAACAGTTGGCCAGATCAAGAACACTCTCCCGGAGGTAGGTGTATGTGTGTCAAAGTCAACAATCAAGAGAAGACTTCACCAGAGTGAATACAGAGGATTCACCACAAGATGTAAACCATGGGCGAGCCTCAAAAACAGGAAGGCCAGAGATCAACTTGTACCAGAGTGATGGGAAGAGAAGAGTATGGAGAAGGAAAGGAACTGCTCATGATCCAAAGCATACCACCTCATCAGTGAAGCATGGTGGTGGTAGTGTCATGACATGGGCATGTATGGCTGCCAATGTAACTGGTTCTCTTGTATTTATTGATGATGTGGCTGCTGACAAAAGCAGCAGGATGAATTCTGAAGTGTTTCGGGCAATATTATCTGCTCATATTCAGCCAAATGCTTCAGAACTCATTGGACGGGTCTTCACAGTGCAGATGGACAATGACCCCAAGCATACTGTGAAAGCAAAGAACAAGAAAGGGTACGCCTCTAAGTGCAGTAGTGTTAAAAAAGTAATTTATTAGACAAGATAAAAAACTACTCACAATGGTAGTGTGCAGGTGCGCATTGCAGTGTCAGCCACTGCTGGCTATGGTGGTCCTTTAGTCCTTTAGGGGTGGGCTGCTGGGATGAAGTCCTGGTCTGCCTGGAGGTGGTGGGCTGGGGGGGCGGCGTCGGTGGTTCCCGGCGTCTCCTCCTCTGGCTCCGGTGGATTTTGGCGCGAACGACCGTTCGAACGACCGTTCGGTCCGTGCAGAGCAGATGGACGTCTCATCCAATGGGCAGCTGGTAACGGCGACACGTTGCGGGGCTCCGCCCCTTCTTCAGGCCGTAGCCCACCCCTAAAGGACTAAAGGACCACCATAGCCAGCAGTGGCTGACACTGCAATGCGCACCTGCACACTACCATTGTGAGTAGTTTTTTATCTTGTCTAATAAATTACTTTTTTAACACTACTGCACTTAGAGGCGCACCCTTTCTTGTTCTTTGTTGTCCACAGGAGTCCGGTTACTTCCTAAGTGGTGCAGCCCTATCAGTGCTACAGTGGATTTTCACCATCCTGATATATAGACTCTACCACAGACTCTTGTACACATAAACTTTTGTACATTGATAATAGTACCTCTATGGTTTTTGGTTATCTCCCCACCTGCTCAATATCCAGGGGGCATACCTTGGGCCTCCCAAACCTAGAAAGTTTCCAGCCAAATCTGTTAAGGTCCACCCAACTCTCCCTCTCTTGACTGCGCTGCCAACATTTTGCATACTGTGAAAGCAACCAAAGAGTTTTTTAAGGGAAAGAAGTTGAATGTTATGCAATGGCCAAGTCAATCACCTGACCTGAATCTGATTGAGCATGCATTTCACTTGCTGAAGACAAAACTGAAGGGAAAATGCCCCAAGAAAAAGCAGGAACTGAAGACAGTTGCAGTAGAGGCCTGGCAGAGCATCACCAGGGATGAAACCCAGCGTGTGGTGATGTCTATGCATTTCAGACTTCAGGCTGTAATTGACTGCAAAGGATTTGTAACCAAGTATTAAAAAGTGAAAGTTTGATTTATGATTGTTAATCTGTCCCATTACTTTTGGTCCCTTAAAAAGTGGGAGGCACATATACCAACTGTTGTAATTCCTACACCTTTCACCTGATTTGGATGTACATACCCTCATATTAAAGCTGAAAGTCTGCAGTTAAAGCACATCTTGTTTGTTTCATTTCAAATCCATTGTGGTGGTGTATAGAGCCAAAAAGATTAGAATTGTGTCGACGTCCCAATATTTATGGACCTGACTGTAGTTGCATCAATTTTGGCATGGATCATAGCTCTGGTGATCCGGTTCTCTTAGTGTCTGCAACGTTAAGGTGTAGGGACTTCCAGGCTTTTGCTTTGGTCTGTTTCGCTGCCGTGGTGACCTTTAGGAGAAGTTTAAATTGGGTTTTGAAAAACCTTCTCTACTACAGCAGCCCCCCCAGTTTTGCTTACCTGACTTACCAAGGAGCCTAGCAACTCCAGTCCTCATTGGCTAGATTGATAGCAGTGGGAGCAAGTCCAGTGATGCGGGGGCCGAGTCCTGCTATCTGTGTCAATGGAAGCAACAACAGGACTTGGGAGCTCGCCCCGCACGGCTGCCCCCAGGGAAAGTATTTCCCTGAGGGGACAGCCGGAGAAGAGGAGGACCCAGGAGCGCTGCTGAGGGACCCTAGAAGAGGAGGATCGGGGCCACTTTGTGCAAAACCACTGCACAGAGGAGGTAATTATAACTTGTTTATTATTGAAAAAAAAAAAAGAACCTTTAGTATCATTTTAATTTAGTAGGGACCAATCAAACTGGTGAAAATGTTCCCTGTAAAGTGTTGTATAATATGTCTGTGTTATGTGACTATGGAAATCAATAACTATATATTTGTGTGGTTTCTACACAACATTGATAAGAATGATATCGCTTTGTCATCTTCTCTCATACTATCTTCAAACACTATTTCATAAAGAAAAAAGCATAGGTAGGTTCCAGAGCTCTGTTATTCATTTGATTTGTGGTTTTCATTATTTTTAATTCTAGAATATCTAGAAGTGTTTCAAGTACAACAAACACATAATTTTGTATAAAAGCACCTATCTATCATTTTAAATGGTTCAAAAAATTAAGGAACTCTTTGTCAGTACACATTAACATTGATATATAACATGTAAAACCTTCGTTATAAACCTCACTTATGCAATGTATTCGGAAAACACGGCATATTAACCATAAGCAGCATACATTTCAAAGGCCTGGGGAGTGTAACGTCAGGCTGCAGCACACTAATCTCAGCTTTTTCTACACACGTATATACACATTTCCTGTGGGAATACACTCATGTGAAAAAACAGAAAGCATAGATTTTTTTTCTCCAAGAAAGGTTTTGACATGTCATTTTTCTTCTTCTTGTGAAATGGCAGAGCTCGTTGAGGGGAAACAGCTAGGTAAACATTGGCACAAAGAGTCATTTCCAAAGAAGGCAGGTAACTGACGAGTTGAAAGATAGGAGTGGTCACTGGGAGTGTCCAATATGACTGTTCAGCTGTTCAGAGAAGGGCAGAGGCACAATGAGAGAAACATATGATGAAAGGTCTTGTAACAATACATGTTCTTCTCTATGTATTTTTATCAAAATGTATCCCCCAAATCCTTAGATCAGGGATATGCAATTAGCGGACCTTCAGCTGTTGCAAAACTACAAGTCCCATCATGCCTCTGCTTCTGGGTGTCAATCTTGTGGCTGTCAGAGGCTTGCTATGCCTCATGGGATTGCAACATCTGGAGGTCCACTAATTGCATATCCCTGCCTTAGATGATAGAAGATACTGCCCAGGACTGTAGCAAGGGATGTTTTCAAACATTGGTGGGACCAGGGCAAACATCTCATGAATGGGTCCCCATCTATCCAACTTAACGTTCCACATTGGTGGTGTGTCCCGCTATGTGGTGTCCTGGAAGCAGGAAACATTTTGATTTATACTCTAGATTGGTGGGCATAGTTTTTTTTTTTTGTAAATGTGTTTTTAACAAATCCTTACTAACCAGCCCCAGATTTTGGTGTCTCATTATTGATACTTTCATGTAGAATCCACCATACTTACATGCAAGAGCTGTTAGAGTGGGGAAATTACATCACTTCTAACTTTTAAAGGAGGTTCTGGAAAGTTTGTACATATGCCAAAGTTTGAGGTCTAGTAATTGGGATGAGCATGGATTGTACTTAAAAAAACATTGGACCAACAATACGCTGTAAATAAAGTAAATGCTTTTGCTGACCACCAAACTTTGTACACTTGGGTTAATGGCGGCTAACTGTCCCTTTTGCCCATATAGCAGAGCACAGAGTCACTTTGTATGTTAACAGATACCTGTAATAGAAGAAGTGCTAGCATAATAGCTGCAGCTAACAAGAAGCAAAGAGACAGCATATCAAAAAAAGGGCCATCAGAAACTTAGTGTTACTACACCCAGGACCCTGCATTTAACTATATCTGGTCTCCCACAGTACACAGAACATGGAAATTTAACTATTTTAGTAAATATAAACTGCTAAATACCTTTTCTCATCAGCAGTACATAGCAATCTAATGACTTCTATCAGTGTCTGGTTAAAGCGGAGTTCCAGGCTAAAATGAAACTAGATCTTGAACAATGGAGCACACCACCCCCCCCCCCCTTTGCTTTTGTATATGTTTTTTTATTTACTTTTTTGTTGTTCTCCAGCTGGACTTCTGTAATTTCAGCCCCTCCACCACCCCCCCCCCCCCCCGTCTTCTGGGACCTGCTATTTGCGCATGCGCAATAGGAAACCAGCTTCACTGCCGGTTTCCCTTAGTTGCAATGCCGGCGCCTGCACTCGAGCGAATAGATAAATTGGTTTTGGGGGGCCAACATTGCAGGATCCCTGGACAGGTAAGTGTCCTTATATTAAAGTCAGCAGCTACATTATTTACATTTTTTTTTTTTTAGAGGCTGGAACTCCTCCTTAAAGCTTGTAGGAGGAGGTTTCATTCTACTCTGACTATCCTATGAGGCTACAGGACCCCTGACCCTCTGTCTTGACAGTGCTTATTGGCCCTGTGCCAATCACATGCACCCTCCCAAGAAAAAAAGCTCTCTAGCAATACACACCAAATTGAATATGTGCAGAGTGCCCCCAAGGCTCTGTACTGTCAGGTGATGGATTGGGGACAGTGCAAGAAGGGTGGGAATCAGAGAAGACAGGATCAAACAACATATTTACACAATGTGGAGGATCAACCCCTTAGGATCCACAGTGAGTATAACAAGCATGCTTTACTGCATATACAGACTGATGTTACAGTTGTGGGTTTAGTAGTATATTGCTTTAACCTACAAAATTACTTCTCTGACTTATGTAAATATTAGGCTGGGCTTAGGGCTTTTTTTAACCACTTAAGGTCCAGCTGCCATCGTTTTACATCTGTATTTTGACATTAAATACCGGGGTTATGGCAGCAGATAGCTGCCATAACCCTGGTATCCTCTTACATGGGGTGGCTGGTCCTCTTTCAGATAAAAGTGGTCTCTGCAGCGAGATCACTTTTATCGGCAGTGAGAGAAGTGCCCCCCCCCCCCCGCCGCGCTCCGGTCATCCCCACTACTTACCGGATCCGTCAGTAGCAGCGGAGACGATCTGATCCTATCCCCTGAGAGGCCAGGAGTAGAGTGAGGGAAAGATGGCCTCCACTCGGCTCCATAACATTGATGACGGAAGCGACGTCAAATGTCACTTCCACCCAATGCTCTTAAAGGGTTTTTTTTAAAAAAAAAAAAGACATTTATTTATTTATTTATTGCATTCAAGTGTAAATGTGAGATCTGAGGTCTTTTTGACCCCAGATCTCACATCAAAGAGATCCTGTCATGCTTTTTTGCTATTACAGGGGATCTTTACATTCCTTGTAACAGGAATAAAAGTGACCAAAAAAATGTTTAAAAGGACAGTGTAAAAGTAAAAAGTGAAATAAATAAGAAAAAAAAAATTAAAGCGCCTCGTCTTGCCGAGCTCGTGCGCAGAAGCTAACGTATAAGTAAGTCGCGCCCACATATGAAAATGTTGTTCAAACCATACATGTGAGGTATCACTGCGATCGATAGAGCGAGAGCAAAAATTTTTACACTAGATCTCCTCTGTCACTCAAAACTGGTAACCGGTAGAAATTTTTAAATGTCACCAATGGAGGTTTTTAATTGCCAAAGTTTGTCGCCATTCCATGAGCGGGTGCAATTTTGAAGCATGGCATGTTGGATATTAATTTACTCGGCATAACATTATCTCTCACAATTTTTTAATTCAAAAAAGTGTATTTTTAACAAAAAAATTGTGCTTGTAAAACCGCAAATGCAGTGTGGCATAAAGTATTACAATGACTGATTTTATTCTCTAGGGTGTGTGAAAAAAATATATAATGTTTTTCTAAGTAATTTTCTAGCAAAAAAAAATGATTTTAACTTGTAAGCAACAAATCTCAAAAAGAGGCTCGCTCCTTAAAAGTGACCCTGTATTTCCATAAGCCACAAAAGGTAAATTTGACATAGTTTTACTTCCGATAAGTTCAATTCAAAAAGTGTTTTTTTCAGTCTTTTGAAATGTAAGAAGACAATGTCTCTGTCTATGCAATGAGAGTGACACTAAACTGGGCAAGCAAATGGAGCAGGGGGCATCTATCTAGAGATGTACTAGCTAGAGGCAAAACAGGAGGGGGAGACAGAGGAATATATCATTGCCACAAAATAAACAAGCTGCTGTGACTGCACTCTCCCTAACAAATATCAGTCTATACCACTGTAAAATAATATAATGTAATGCATGCAACATTGATAAAACAAATAATTATGTGGGGCACAAAAATGTGAATGCAGTTTCAAATGCTGTTATCAATGTTCTTGAAATATGCATGTAAGCAGGTGTAGTTAGCTAGTCTGCCAGTAGATAACTCTGTCCCAAAATAGTGGGATGTGGGTGTGTGTATATATATTGCATTTAGAACCATTTCTGCCTTAGCTCTGAGGAAGAAGGCATGGCCTTCGAAAAATGTTAGCTGGTGCAGCTCTCATGTCCTCTCCATCGCGCTCCAGGACTTTTCGCCAAGATATGTCCATTCACCCCATGCTAGGGGCTTCATGCGTATTATCATCATATGTTTGTGTGTATTTTTAATCTCTTTTTTAATAAATTTTACCCTGGGACAATGCACTAGGCCAGTGCGCCTTCTTTTTCTTCTAATATATAGTGGCATCTGGGACACCCCTATCCCTAGTGCTATGTAATCTGCCCACTTCTAAACTGTATAAAACCTCCCTGAACCCTTCACTTCCTGTGTCCCCCTCTCTGCTTAAACAACTAAAATCAGGGCTCCTGAGCCCTGACCACCGTTGTCTGAGTCATCCGCAGCCCTGCGCTCAGCTCTCATATCTCCCCCTCACTCACTCCCTCCTGCCAGTCAGTTGTTTGTGTCTCTGTCCCCGCCCCCCCCCCCCACTGCCGCTATTAGAAACATAAAACATTTACAATGGTCACTGCCAGCCCCTCTATTAGAGCCTGGCATACCACACTGTATTATTCTTTTATAAAAACAAGCGTGAATACCTGTTTGGCACGATCTTCAGGCCAGTCACGTGACTCTCGGCTGGTTTCCAGGTCTACTGCAGGAGGGGCTGAGCGGCCATGTGACCTCTCTGGCTGACATCAGAGGGAGATCTCGGTCCCTCCTGCAGAACCATCCATCGGAGCTTTAAAGCGGCCACGAGTCATGTGACCGGCCTGAAGACAGCTCTAAATAGGTATTTACAAGCTTCATTTTTATAAAAGACATATACAGTGTGCTATGCCAGGCTTTAATAGAGGGGCTGGCATAGACTTTATTTGATGGGTTTACAAACACTCTAAGTCAAAGAACATTTAAAAACAGGCAGGATTCTGATGGCCAAAAGTCTCAGTAGTCCAAAAGTTTCATTGGGGGAGAAAACTTGCCTTAAAGGGGTAAAACAGGGCTGTGAAACAGCCTGCAATACTGCAAGCTAGCACTAGTGCGAGACTCAATAAAAACCAAGCATGCTGAAAAACCATCAGTGCTCACATAGCTGGTATGCTAGCCTTGGAATTTGAAATCCCCTCTCTTTTCCCCCTTCTTTCTGCAGCACTTTCAGGATGAGTCAGAGAGTTTTTTTTTGCGATGGAGCTTACCAATCAAAACCTCTCTTATCTAGTGGCGGCCCATCCATTAGGGGCGCAGGGGTGCTGCCCCCCCAATCCATGTGACTGGCCCCTAATCTACATGGACGCATGGATTTCATTGTTTTTTTCTTGAAGCATATGATTAGAGGCTGAGGCTCTAATTGGCTTTAAAAAAGGGTGGGCTTGGAGCGCAGAACACTATGCCTTGAGCCTACCCAGTTGTGTGACAATAGCGGGTCCTGAGACAAGATTGGCCAGGGGGTCTTAGGGCTCCTGGCCAATCGGGTCTCAGGACCCACTCACGGTAAGGCCTCTAAACCCCTGTCTACTGCCGGGGGGGGGGGGGGGTGAGCCAAAATGTTGAAGCCCTGCAGAGAATTCCCAGACCAGTTGGTGCAAAGGGTGTAGGTTCACCTTTTAATTTTTCTGAAGAGGCGAATTTATACTTTAAGTAAAAATTGATTGCTATTACAAAAAGAATGCTATTCTAGTCACTGGAACATAGGAGGTGCATAAGCCTGGAAATGACAGACATGGGCATACAACAATACTGCTGATGCAGATGTGTGCAATAAAATGTTAAATTGAATGCATAGGTATGTATACAGTGTTGTCTTTAGTGCCAGAGGGCAAAAGCTGTATTTATGCATCCCATAACTGTTCTGCAAGACTTCCTTTTAAGTGTTCACTTCCCTTCAAAAGAGGATTTTAATCAGTTAAGAGCCACTGAAATAAACCTAGATTTTAGGCTTTGTAGCAGCGTTTTATCTCCAGTTTGTTTACAGGCCCAGCTTTATGGGAAAACAGAAACACCTTTCAGGATGCTAAACATGGCTGAGATGATATGGATGCTAAGGATGAAAATATATAAAATATTAAAACAACCCACATATGAGTTCACATTTCATTCATATATACATAAGGAACCTCTCATATTCAATCTGATTATGGCATGGAATTTTACTTATGTCACCGATTGTAATCTGTTCTGTGGTATGTTTTACAAAATACCCTCAGTAAAAAAGTATATATGTGGTGTTTTATAGAAAAACATAAGGAAATGATAACAGGATGGGAACAATAATATATAATATAAACCTACATAGGGATATACAGGAGAAAACTGCCAAGGGCTTAAAGAAAAGCTCCAGGCAACACGTAAAATGAATTGTGAATGCATGTTATCAAAAGACATCCTGAGTCAGAACAGTTTACCTGTTATTTAAGTTTATCATAATATTTTACAGCAATTTTCTTGTTCAATGTTTGTATTGGTATTTGGATAAGTATTCATATAAGCAAATGACAGGGTCATACTGGTTACAATGGTACAACACTTTTTCCAATATTTTTACAAAAGGGGCAATAGAGAAAACTGTGCTAAAAAAGTAAAAATGTTAGCAGCTGACACCTCACTTGACATAGATAGTGAAATTAAATTATATAAACCATGGTGATTACAATATCAAATAGCAAAAAGCAAGGTTGCATTGAAATGCGTTACTGTTCCAGGTCCAACATTTTCCTAATATATAAGCTGGCTTCATATCCTGGGCACTATGTGCCATCCATGGTGCTGGCTCTCCAGTGACAGTGGTTCCCTGCTTCCATTCCATCTATGTTCCCTTGGCGGTGGCCAAGGCAAGGCATCCTGGTTGCCTGTCTGATCTCTGTCCCAGAGGCTACCTGACTGTCAAGCTCTATTTTATCTTTGGCGATATCCAACTGAGCCAGGAGAATGAGGATAGTGAGGCCAATCCCTCAAAACCAAAGTGAAACAAAGTCAGAGGCAGTCGCGCACTCTGCAGCAATGAGATGGGAAGTTGACCTTTGATCATCAATCCTGTCTTGGAGTGCTGGGAGGCCTGCGTACATCCCTTATGGTTGAACTGAGCCTGTCCTGGAGAGGGTGAATCACAGCTTTGTTGACTCAATGCCAATTGTATATGAGTCCACTAGTTTTGGTGACCGTTTGGCTATACATTCGGTGGTGGATCACTGGCCAGTTGTTGATCTTTGGAAGCATCACTTGTACACGTAGATAGTCACCTAGTATTTCTCATTAGACTCACTTTATATAATTGTTATCACATGACTACATATGTCTTCACATGTATGTGAAAGCCACATTGTCCTCTGTGAAGTTAAATTCCTCCATGAAGGTGCAGGGACACATGAGAAGCCTAGCGCTGCTCAATGGCAGATGAAGACCTCCAGTGTGTCTTTGCACCAAATGCAGCAAGCAAAACAAAACTTGCAATCACTTTAGTAATTTATAACTACCTTCTTTTTTTGTTTGCTATATCGAGACAATAAATATAGTTTACCCATCCCCCTCCAATTCTTTCTGACCCTCATATTCAAGGGTATGATGCTTTATGGAATGGCACACTTTTTGTTTTTTATTATGTTTCCACAATTTCCTCCAAGGTATGTTAGAGTCATCTCACTTCCTGGCCATCAAGATGGGTCACACAACAACATGCATATTTTTCAATACATTTTGGAGAAATACATCTTCACCTGTGCCATACCCCTAAGGGTTTCTAGCTATTTATAGGAGGAATCTATTACCATGTAGGCCATTTTGGTGTATATAGTTGTGCTCATAAGTTTACATACCCTGGCAGAATTTATGATTTCTTGGACATTTTTCAGAGAATATGAATGAGAACACAAAAACATTTCTTTCACTCATAGTTAGTGTTTGGCTGAAGCCATTTATTATCAATCAACTGTGTTTACTCTTTTTAAATCATAATGACAACAGAAACTACCCAAATGACCCTGCTCAAAAGCTTACATACCCTGGTGATTTTGGCCCGATAGCATGCACACAAGTTGACACAAATGAGTTTGAATGGCTATTAAAGATAACCATCCTCACCTGTGATCTGTTTGCTTGTAATTAGTGTGTGTGTATAAAAGGTCAATGTGTTTCTGGACTCCTGATAGACCCTTGCATCTTTCATCCAGTGATGCACTGACATTTCTGGATTCTGAGTCATGGGGAAAGCAAAAGAATTGTCAAAGGATCTGCAGGAAAAGGTAGTTGAACTGTATAAAACAGGAACGTGATATAAAAAGATATCCAAGGAATTAAGAATGCCAATCAGCAGTGTTCAAACTCTAAGCAAGAAGTGGAAAATGAGGGGTTCTGTTGAAACCAAATCACAGTCAGGTAGATCAACTAAAATTTCAGCCACAACTGCTAAGAAAATTGTTTGGGATGCAAAGAAAAACCTACAAATAACTTCACGACTCTCTGAACACATGTGGTGTGGCTGTTTCAAGATGCACAATAAAGAGGCACTTGAAGAAAGATGGGCTGCATGGTCGAGTCGCCAGAAGAAAGCTATTACTACGCAAATGCCACAAAGTATCTCGCTTACAATACGCCAAACAGCACAGAGACAAGCCTCAAACCTTCTGGCACAAAGTCATTTGGAATGATGAGACCAAAATTAAGCTTTTTGGCCACAACCATAAACCCTACATTTGGAGAGTAGTCAACAAAGCCTGTGAAACAACGGAGGTGGATCGCTGATGTTTTGGGGATGTGTGAGCTACAAAGGCACAGGAAATTTGGTTTAAAATTGATGGCAAGATGAATGCAGTGTGTTATCAAAAAATACTGGAGGAACATTTGCATTCATCAGACAGGAAGCTGCGCATGGGACGTACTTGCACATTCCAACATGACAGTAATCCAAAACCCAAGGCTAAGTCCACCTGTCATTGGCTACAGCAGAATAAAGTGAAGGTTCTGGAGTGGCCATCTCAGTCTCCTGACCTCAATATCATTGAGCCACTCTGGGGAGATCTCAATTGTGCAGTTCATGCAAGACAGCCCACGAATTTCCAGGAACTGGAGGCTTTTTGCCAAGAGGAATGGGCAGCTTTACCATCTGAGAAGATAAAGAGCCTCATTCACAAATACCACAAAATACTTCAAGCTGTCATTGATGTTAAAGGGGGCAAAACACCATATTAAGAACTGGGGTATGTAAACTTTTGATCAGGGTATTTTGGGTAGTTTCTGTTGTCATTATGATTTAAAAAGAGTAAACACAGTTGATTGATAATAAATGGCTTCAGCCAAACACTAACCATGAGTGAAAGGAATGTTTTGTGTTATCATTCATTTTCTCTGAAAAATGGCCAAGAAATCATAAATTCTGTCAGGGTATGTAAACTTATGAGCACAACTGTATACTGTATTATATATATATCTTAAAAATGGCTGAATTTGCATTGATGGTGTTCATCCCTTATTGCTTCCCCTAAGGGGTTTCTCTGCACTTGCTCCCAGCAGCCCTGGCGGTACACCCCCATAAAGATGGGGTTATTAAACTTTAATGCAGTGAGTAGATCTATGTATATACTAGTCTATATGACGTATACAGTATTTAGTATTGATGTACAATAAAGTATACAGTATGTATATTGTATGAACTGAAAGCTTGTTTTTTTGCATGGCTATGCAGATTTTGTATATTCCCTGAATTCTCCCTGAGAAAGCGGGGGGCTGTCCCATGAAATGCGTCAAGGCCTAGGTAACCCCATGTATATGCTAAAAGGGTGTACAGATGAATGGATTGAATGCCATCTATAAAGTGTTGGTATACATGGGTGTGAGACAGGGATTTGTAACAAATTGACATACATTATTTTAATCAAAATGTTGTCTATATGTGTTTCTTGATTGTGTCAATAAACATTTGTAAAAAATGTTAATATATTTATTCTGTTTCCTTGAGCACCTAAAAAGTCCAAAGTGTTTTTCAATTCTATGATTTTGAGATTTAAATGAATGTGGTGCTAGAGTACTGGCCCGCTCTGCTTTATCTAAATATCTGATAGATCTTAGTAATTAATGTGTGTAAGGCAGTAGAGGGAGGTCAGACCATTTTGGAGCAAGTTTTTAAATGTGGTTGCGACTGTTATGACCTTTGTTCCTACTCCTCTGGACTGGTGTATACCTTATTTAAAAAGAGATAGGAACTCATAAAACGTATGGCTTGAAAAACAATGATACTGTACATGAAGATCCATTTCACCAAAGGACCATGCAGTTTTCAGTGTGCAAACTACAATGGTCAAATAATCAACGATCATTGTTGTTTGGTCATTGCCAAAACTTCTCATCCAGATCACTGCGGTACCATTGTGACATTTTTTTTCAGCTTTTTTTCACACCATACACCAGCAGATGGTTATACATCTGTGCTGATATTTATTAATACTGTGCCTATGTGTGTGTCTCTCAGAGTTATTTTTTTGCAATTCTTTGTGTCCTATACATTGCCAAATTGTGAAATGTTGCTGTTTGCATCATGAGTCTCTCAATAGTATCGTAAAAGGATTTTCCTCTCTCTGTAAAACAGTGGAATGTTCCTCCATGTGTCTCCCTAATGCAAAGTAATGTGGACCCTCCTGTTTGGGGACTCTCAGTTTAGCTGTCTGTAGAATGTAATAAAACTGTTTCTAAATATGTATAATGGCTGGACCTGCTAATCCTCTTTCTGCACAACATAGCAGTTTCTTAAAAACAATTGGAATCTAGCTGCTATTTCTAGGCTTATACAGATCATTTATAGGAATACTGAACTTTTTTGTACCCAAAAGCATGAGGAGGAAAAAGGACTAGTCACCAGCATTGGCCATTGCCTCCCTGAAACTGATTTTACCCCATTACAAGGTTATCATGCATTGAACTGCATTGTGTCTCTGTGTTGAGTTGACCCTCATGTTAGAGTCAGAGGCTTTGCTTCCTCATGTCAGAGAAAATGTCAATGAGCAGGAGTGGAGTATCTAGAATAGTTGACTACCAGGGCAGATTATTTTTAGCATTCTCCTTCACAAGCTACTCTACTGAATATGTTAAAATTATTTTCAGTAAAAACATTATTTTATCTAAATTGTGTGTATTTAATCATTTTAGTAAAAAAAAAAATAAAGGTTGAAATAGCAATGTGAATCATACGGATAACAACAGCACGCAAAATAAAAGAAAACTCAAGGGCATACAGTGGCGCACGTAGTGCCCTTTGGCTAAACTTAACAATAACAGTGGCATGCTTTGATAGTGAAAGACGTACAGGGGAATAAATTATAGTAAAATGACCCTCTAATCAACAGGGAGTTCACGTAGGCAAAAAAGGCTATCATGACAATAAATGGGCAAATGCAATTATATACAACAATCGGTCAACTTCCATAATATGCATGCAGTGAAAAGATGATCATAACAATATGCAGGTAACAAATGCTCAAGCGTGACAATATGTTTTCAACAAATGGTAACTATGATTATATAGGGGCAACAAACAGGCAATTGTAACTATATGTGGACAAAAACCTGGTGGCTGTGACAATATATGAACAATTGTGAAAATATTTGGACAACAAAGGGCAATTGTAACACTATAATGTCCCTATATTCCTTATCCCTCATAAAATCCTTCACTCCAATTCCCTCTCCATCTACAGCAGATATACCCTCCCAGAAAAAGTGCCTTAAACCTCCCCTCTCACCCAACAAAGCCCCCCACCAGCAAAAGAATACTTTCTTCGAGCAACCCCTTTTCTCTAGCAGACATCTCCCTTTCATTAAAACATGTACCAGACCTTAAACACAGTGGCACCCTGCAGAATTAAATAAATCCTTCCAAGCTTCCATTTGGCTGTGTCATTTGGTTCATCGGAATAGAGGAGGAATTATCAGAGCCTTTGTAGGCTCTGTTTATCTGAGGTCTGACAGGGCTTCCAGTGGTGGTAGTACAGAGCCACTGACTAACAAGGCAACATGCCTCTGGCAGATAGGTATGGTCCTAAAGCACCCTCAACATGACTGTACCTGAGCAGACCACCTCCTGCACCCCCCGGGTACACCACTAGTAAGTGAGAGATC
>BLSH010214066.1:75717-117785 GCA_018402905.1 Glandirana rugosa | reverse complement strand
ATCTAAATCGGTAAAGGTGGAGATAGACCTGAAACCGTCGTGACTATTACAAAACCGGAGGAAAACAGATAAAATATAAGAAGAGACGATCGATGTGGAGGACAAAGGAACTTAGAAGATATACGTCTAAAAAAATGAATGGAGAAATCACTTGGTATAACAAAACACCCACTGTGACAGTCTTATGTTACCGGGCCACTTTTTTGGGGCGGTCGTTGGAAGAAAAACACTTGCCTTCGGAAGACCGACTTACTTTTTTTGCTTGTCACATACCGGTCGCGATCAGAGTCCTGTGGACCTCTAGAGAGTGAATGATCACCACATGGCCCCCCCCCCCCCCGGTACACCACTAGTAAGTGAGAGATCTCCAGGTGTCCTGAGACTAGCGCTGGCCATACACTGTTCGTTTTTTTCATTCAGCCAGAAGGCTTCCGTTCACAAAAAGAAGGTTGCTGGCGGGGTTTTTTCACCGGGCCATTGTATTCTGACAGTGTCACCCACAAAACAATATGGTTCACTAAAGAGGTAAGTAAAAAAATCTGCATATAGAAGATTCAAGGAAACAGGAGGTGTAGCTAGCAGAGAAGAATATAAAATAGACAAAAGGAGGCCAAAACATTATCAGTGCTGCCAAAGTCCAGATAGAGGTGGAAATGGCTAAATCTATTAAGAAAGGAGATAAAACCTTTTTTAGGTACATTAGTGATAGAAGGAACAAATACAATGTGATCTCTAAAATGAAAACGGGGTACGGCACTTATACTGAGGGAGACTTGGATGTAGCAAACCATTTAAGCAATTACTTCTGTTCAGTCTTCTCAGAAATAAATTGCGCTAACAATAACAAGTTGGGGAATCATATTGGTTCTAGTAAGGATGGTTAACTTTTAGGATTTCTGGAGACAGAGGTAGCAGAGGAACTGGCTTGGTTAAAGCTTAATAAAGCAATGGGCCCTGATGGTATTCATCCCAGAGTTCTAAGAAAACTTCAAGATATGTCATTGGACCATTAATGGGTCTTTTTAATCAATCCTTTCTAATAGGGGAAGTCCCCCATGACTGGCGGGTAGCTAATATTGTACCTATCCACAAGAGGGGCAGCAATGTAGAAGCTGGCAATTACAGGCCAGTTAGTTTAACATGGGTTGTAGTCAAGGTAATTGAATCACTCCTGAAAAGAAGGATCATTGATCACTTAAAAATACACAACTTGCTGGGCCCAAAGCAACATGGCTTTACTGTGGGCAGATCACGTCAGACTGATCTGATTTATTTCTTTTACTATATTACCAGTGTTTTGGACCAGGGTGATGCTGTGGACATAGCATATTTTGATTTCATCAAGGAATTTCCACATAATGATCTAATACAAAATTGCACAAGCTAGCACTTAAAGTGTTACTAAACCCACAACAGTAAAATATGTCTGTATAGGCCAGTGGTTCTCAACTCCGGTCCTCGGGACCCACCAACAGGCCAGATTTTAAGTATTACCTTGGGGAGATGCAGACTAGAATACTGCAATCACTGAGCAGCAAATGATATCACCTGTGATGTATTTCAGTTATCCTGCAAACCTGGCCTGTTGGAGGGTCCCGAGGACCGGAGTTGAGAACCACTGGTATAGGCAGAATGGCTTGCTTGTTATACTTACTGTGGAATTTAAGGGGTTAATCCTCTGCATTGTGTAAAAAGGCTCTTTGATCTTGTATGGCCAGATACTTCCTGCTTGCAGAATTTACCTCTGTAATGCTATACTACACACATACATGGTAGTAAGCTGTGTTGTAGGCTTCTTGATCACATGGTATTTACATAACAAATGTGGGTGTGTATAGAGATTCTAAATCACTGCCCAGTCCCTCCCTCCTCCTCGATGCCCACTATCTAAAAAAAAAAAACACAGTGGGTGGGATATCACATCTAGATTCATGGATTTTATTACAGATTAATAATACATTTTGTATTGTATACATCTCGTTTTTAAACAATAGTATATCATGCTGTGTTGTGTGAACTTGTTTTTTTTAAAGTTTGTAAGTTTTTGTTTATTTGTGAACTGAGCATGTCATTGGCAAAGCACCAATCAGCTCTGGCCGGATTGTGGGTGAAGGGTCACTGATGCAAAGGAAGTTTCATCATCAGAGAGTGAAAACTCCTCCTACATTAAGCCCTGGCTCTTTGCAGTTTATCACTTGGCTGCAATATACAGATGAAAAAAAGGTATATAGCAGCATTATTTTGATATAAAAAGAAGATTTAGAAGCTGTGTGCACTGTAGGGGGCGAACAAAATGTTTTTATATTGCTGGGTTTAGTAACATATTAACCCTTTGGTGGTTCAGTGGGTATGCAGTTGGCTAAAGGATAGATCCCAGAGTGTGGTTGTAAATGGGGTTCACTCAGAACAGAGACCAGTCACTAGTGTTGTACCACAAGACTCTGTACTGGGTCCTAATCTATTTAGTCTATATGCAAGTGATATAACTAAAGGTTTGTTGGGCAAGGTATGTCTCTTTGCTGATGATACAAAGGTGTGTAATAGGGATGATATCCCTGGAGGTGTCTGTAACATGGAACATGATTTGGCATTGCTGGAAGATTGGTCAAAGCAGTGGAAACCGCAGTTCAATGTTTCTAAATGTAAAATAATGCACCTAGGGAAAAATAATCCCCTGGGAGAGTACAGCATTGGGGATACAGTGTTGGCCAACATTACAGAGGAAAAAGATCTGGGGATACTTATTTCAGGTGATTGCAAAATGAAAAAACAGTATGACTAGGCAGTGAGAAAAGCGAATAGAATTCTAGGAAGCATCACTAGAGGGATCACCAGCAGGGGTGTTGCTAGGTCTACAAAAGATCTGGGACTAGAGCCCATAGCAGTGAAGTAAAGAAAGACCTACGCTTGAGCAGGCATGCATGTAATAAAATAAATAATAATAGTAATAAATATACATGTATATGTATGTGTGTGTGAGTATGTGTATATATATATATATATATATATACAATCTGCATTCCAGGCCGGGACATACCTGCTAATTGCAGAACTGCACCCGCCCTGTAAGAGACCCGAGGCTATGGGCCCCAGACTCTGGGCTATAGCCCCAATAGCCACCCCCTAGCAACGCCTCTGATCACCAGCAGGAGGAAGGAGGTCCTGATTTCTCTATATAGATCTTTAATGAGACCTTATTTAGAATGCTGTGTCCAGTTCTGGAGACCTCAGTTACAGAAAGATATTGATAAGATAGAACAAGTTCAGAGACAGGTAACAAAAATTGTGAAAGGTCTGGGGGATAAAACATATCCAGAGAGACGTCAGGAACTTAATATGTACAGTCTGGAGGAAAGAAGGAAAAGGGGAGATATGATTGAAACCTTTAACCACTTCAATACTATGCACTTAGAACACTTTACTACCAGACCAATTTTCAGTTTTCAGTGCTGTTGCGCTTTGAATGACAATTGCGCGGTCGTGCGACGCTGCACCCAAACAGATTTTTTAACATTTTGTACCCACAAATAGAGCTTTCTTTTGGTGGTATTTGATCACCCCTGCGGTTTTTATTTTTTGCGCTACAAATAAAAAAGGACCGAAAATTGTGAAAAAAAAATTCTCTATTTTTGTCACAAAACTTTGTAAATAAGTAAATTTTCTCCATCACTGGTGGGCACTGATGAGGCTACACTGACGGGCACTGATGTGGCAGTACTAATTGGCACTGATGAGGCGGCACTGATGAGGTGGCACTGATGATGAGGCACTTATATGCAGCGATGATGAGCACTGTTAGGCGGCACTGATAAGCAGCACTGACGGGTACTGTGAGGTGGCACTGATATACAGCACTGATGGGCACTGATATGCAGCACTGACGGACACTGCTAAGCGGCACTGATAGGCACTAATAGACAGCACTGATTGGCAAGCATAGGCAGCACTGGGCACTGATAGGTGGCACTGATGGGCACTGATAGGTGGGCACTGGTAGGTGGCAATGGTGGGCACTGATATGTGGCACTGGTATGCATTGATAGGGGCACTTGTGGGCACTGATAGGGGCACTGGTGGGCACTGGTGGGCATATACATTGATAGGGGCTCATTCCCTGGTGGTCTAGGGTGGCATCTGAAGGTGGCACTGAGTGCCATCCACATTGGGCAGTATGTCACTTACCTGGTGGTCTAGGGGGGTCTCCCTGGTGGTCCAGATCGGCTCCCTGGTGGTCCCTGGTCGGCTCCCTGGTGGTCCTGGGTGGGCGCATCCCTGGTGGTCCCTGGGCAGGCTCCCTGGTGGTCTAGGGTGGCGATCCGAGGGAGGGCTGTGCCGATAAATCATCAGCACAAACCCTCCCTGTCAGGAGAACAGCCGATCGGCTCTCCCCTCCTCAGGTCTGCAGACCTGAGTACAGGAAAGCCGATAAACTGCTTTCCTGTATTACACTGTGACCAGCCGTGATTGGTCACGGCTGGTCACATGGTAAAGTGCTTCGGATCGAAGCGATTTACCGAGATCGGTATTGCGGGGGTCAGACTGACCTCCCACACCACAGATCGTCGCGATGCGCGCCCCCCTGGGCGCGCGGCGGCTTGTTATCCTGAGGACGTCATATGACCTCCAGTCAGGATAACTAAGCCACTTCCCGGCCGTCATTTTGCATACGGCGGTCGGGAAGTGGTTAAATACATCAAGGGGGCGAATAAGGTTCAAGAGGGCAGTTTTTTCAATATGAAACCAAAATCAAAAACATGAGGACATAACCTCAAACTAACTGGAGGAAAGTTCAAAACTAATCTTGGAAAGTATTATTTTACTGAAATGGTAGTTGATGCTTGGAATTGAGTTCCAGCAGAGGTAGTGGGACAGTCAACAGTGTTGGCTTCAAACATGCTTGGGGCAAACATAGATCTACACTCAAGTAACGAAAAACAAATAAAAACCCCACAAAAAAAAAACAAAACATAACAAAAAAATACAAAATATGTATAAGACAAAACCTAAGCACATGCAGACTCGATAGACTACTCAGTTTTTTTCTGCCATCACTTTTCTATGTTTCTAGAATACGCTAATCAACGGCTGCGACCAATAAGAAACAAAAGTTTCTCATCATGCCCCTTTGACAGAAAGGAATCAATAGATTGACCTCTGTTGGGTAGGGACAGCCACACTCTGATCAATATTTGTCCGGTCACTGCTAAACCAGTTATATTTTGATCAGGGTATGGCCAGCTTAGCAGTAGAAGTAGATTAGAGTAGAAGAAACAAACTATAGTGCTGCCTGTAGCACTTGTATATGGGGTATGAACAAGTGTCAGAATGGAGTAAAGAGGGTGCTGCTCCTCTAAGTGCCCATTCACACAGGGGCGACTTGCGCTCCAACTTGAGTTTCCTCAAGTCGCTTAACATTTGAAATCCCATTGAAATTAATGGGAGCCGTCTTAATGTACACTACTGAAGTCAGAGCGACTTCAGAAAAAGTTCCCGCACGGCTTTTAGGCAACTTCTATCCGACTTGTGCCCATAGAATTAAATAGAAGTCGCCTTCAAGTTGGATCCACCATCTAAATGGAAGCGACTTTACAGTGAAAAGAAAATAATTTATCCAGGGTAAGCCCCTCCTTCCCTGCTTTGATTGGCCACAGGCAAAGTTTTCTGGCATGATGTCGCATTGTAAGTCGCGCTGAAATTGCCTAGCAAAGTCGAACTGAAGTCAGGTCGTCCCTGTGTGAATGCAGCCTTAGTCAGGTCATGAGTAACTTACATAGTGTCAAAGAACGGTGTGACCAGAAATGTGTGAACTGCAATAGAGTGTACCAAACGCAGGTCAAATGTAAATAATATGATTTATTATAATATAAATTAAACACAAAGAAAACGCACTGCCAATACAGTGAATACTGTAACACAACTAGTGAATAAACCAACGGTGAACATACAATAACTAAATCAGATCGGTACAGAGCAAGGAATAACCAAATCGTTATCGTACCAAGTCATTGTCATACACGGGAGATCAAGCAGGGGGAACTGGGAACAAGACAGGTCAGGGAAAGGGAATCAGGAGACAGACTGAGCTGGTAGGAAGGGATCAGGCTGCAGGAACACAGGAATATAGATCAGATGCACAAGGAGACAATACCAAGGCAAAGAAACACAGTATTTCCCAGGTTTAAATATGCTTCCTGCAATCAGCATCTGATTGCAGGGGATGATATTAGCACTTGACTGCCGAGGGACACCCGCTGGTGGACACCGGAACTGCAGCCCATAGGTCTGGGAGCTACAGTGCCACCAGCAGGTGAAACCGTTCCTGACACATAGTTACACAGTTAAAAAGTTGGTGAGTTTAAATAAAGACATAAGCCCATCTTGTTCAACCTGTGTGGGTATGTGTATGTATTTATGTCTCTAGCACTTCTCATATCCCTGTATATTGTGTGATGTTATGCGAGGCACGACAATGGATGGGCGATACTTGTTGTCTCGCATGCGATCATTTTGAGGCGACTAGCAGTGGTCCGACCCGGGTTTTGCTGGCCACCGTGGCAGAGCTGGTTCCGGCCCGGACTTTCTGATCTACTCAAACCCCTCTCTACCTGAATTTAATGATAAGGAAGAGATCTGACTAGAGCTCATCCTGGAGTAGAGAAAGCTGAGAGAGCTCTGTGTGCTAATTTGGACTCTAAAAAACAAGGTTTGCAATCTGCATATGTTTTGTGGGTATCGGGGACCGCCCCACACTGTATAGAGAGGAATCTCTTTGTTTAGTGTAGCACCAGATGGCAAGGTTTTGTTTTCTGTTTCTGTTTATATTTTGATCTTGTAAACCTCTATAAATAAAACTGCCAAGCCACCAGACTTTAAAGAGACTGACATCCACGCTGAATCTTTTCCCCTGAAAAGTGATCCCCACAAGCTAATCTCCCACGATTGGTTATGCTAAGATGATCAAAGAGTTTTTTGAAATTGTTAACACTTTCCGCTGACACCACTGATTGTGGAAGGGAGTTCCACATCCTTACAATTTGAGCAATAAAGAACCCTTTATGCAGTTTTAGCTTAAACCATTTCTCATCCAATTTCATTGAGTGGCCACGTGTCCTCTTGAGCGACCTGAGACTGAACAGGTTTCTCTCTATGCTAGAATCATCATTTAAACATTTGTATATCACTATCATATCCCCTCTTAAGTGTCTCTTCTTCTGGGAAAATTAGCTTAGAGTGTGTAGCCTTTCCTCAAAACTGCAAAGAAATGGTCACGTGAGATCCTCATTAGAATGATAAAGTAATTTATTCCATAAAAACAAATAGTACACTTACATGTTAAATCATGATAATCAACATAGATGGCAAGATTTTAACATGTAAGTGTACTATTTGTCTATATAGGATAAATCCCTTTATCACTCTAATGAGGATCTTGTGCTACAATTTCTTTGTCATTTCTTTGTCAGTTTTCTATCAAGGTACATACACTATAATCAGTGCCAAAAGGCCTCAATTTGCAGATTAAGAGTTAATGGGGTACTGTGTCAAACGCCTTGGCGAAATCCAGATGTACTACATGCACAGGTTTTCTTTTATCCAGGTTATAGCTCGCTTATTCATAGAATGTTAACAAGTTGGTCTGGTAAGAATGATTTTTCATAAACTCATGCTATTTAATACTATTGATTCTATTTTCATTAGCCAATTCTTGTATATATTCCCTTATCATCCCCTCCAATAGTTTAGAAACGATTGATGTGAGGCTGACTGGCCAGTAGTTTCCTGGTATGTATCTTGGCCCTTTTTTGAAAATTGGTACCACATTAGCTTTCTGCCAGTCCACTGGTACCATTCGAGTTAGTAAACTGTTCTTAAAGATTAGGAAAAGTGGTCTGGCAAAGTTCTTTGATGACTCTTGGGTGTAAGCCATCTGGTCCTGGTGATTTGTTCACATTAAGTTTTTCCAGTTTTTTAAGAACACTAGCTTCTGTTAGCCACAAGGGTACGCTCCTTGCTGTGTTGCTAACACTATTGTCTTGTCTATTATGTGGAAGAGAGTTCCATATCCTTTACCGCTCTAACAGTACAGAATCCTTACAAAGATTAACCACTTCAATACTGGGCACTTAAACCCCCTTCCTTCCCGGACCAATTTTCAGCTTTCATCACTGTCACACTTTGAATGACAATTGCGCAGTCATGCAACGCTATACCCATATGACATTTTTATTATTTTTTTCACACAAATAGAGCTTTCTTTTGGTGGTATTTAATCACCTCTGGGTTTTTTATTTTTTGTGCTACAAATTAAAAAAGACTGAAAATTTTCAAAAACAATGCATTTTTCTTTGTTTCTGTTATAAAATTTTGCAAATAAGCAATTTCTCTTCATAAATTGTGACCAAAAATGATACTGCTACATTTCTTTGGTAAAAAATAACCCAAATCGGGGTTATTTTGTGTTGGCAGACAGACAGATGTTTTGGGGACTGTGACAGATGTTTTGTGTATGGTGACAGATGTGACGGGGACATACAGATGTTTTGTGTATGGTGACAGATGTGACGGGGACATACAAATGTTTTGGGGACTGTGACAGATGTGACAGTGACAGGCAGATGTTTTGTGTATGGTGACAGATGTGACGGAGACAGGCAGATGTTTTGGGGACTGTGACAGATGTGATGGGGACAGACAGATGTTTTGTGTATGGTGACAGATGTGACGGGGACAGGCAGATGTTTTGGGGACTGTGACAGATGTGATGGGGGGACATACAGATGTTTTGGGGACTGTTTTGTGGGGACACTGGTGTGTATGGGGACAGGGGTATCAGTGGTGCTTGGTGCATTGTGTGGGGGGCGATCTGTGAGAGCTTTCTACATGAAATCATTTTCATGCAGAGAGCTGTCACATAGCTGCAGCTCCCCCCCCCCGCACTGAGCTTGGCGGGGGGAGAACTGACACAGAGGCGTGTGTCTCTGTTTACAATGTGACGGCTGTGATTGGACACAGCCGTCACATGATCGGGAGGGCCAATCACGGCGCCCATATCCCGATCTGTGCTCGGCTGGATCCTGTGATCATAATGATCACAGGATCCAGCCGCAGCGCACCGCATGGCCGCGCTGCGGGCACCCGTTCTGCAGGACGTAAATGCATATCCTTTTCAACGGTGAAGCTCCCACCCGGCTGTACATATATATACAGTGGCCGAGTGGGTGGTGGTTAAGGTTAAACCGTTTCTCATCCAACTTCATTAAGTGGCGTTAATCTTCTTAAGAGACTTATGTTTGAATGGTGTTCCCCTTGCTAGAAACCCAATTTTGATTTTGTATATTGTAATCATATCTCCTTTTAAGGGTCTTTTCTCCAGGGAGAATACGTTTAAGGTTTGTAGTCTTTCCTCATAACTGAAGTTTTCCAGCCCCTTACTAGCTTTGTTGCCATTCTCTGGCGGAACCAACGTTTTGTAAACTGGTAGAATTATAGTCTTATCTCTTGAGTAGATACCCTTTTAATGTATGCTAATAATACAGCATGTTAGCCTTGCTTGCTGCAGCTTGGCATTGCATGACATTGCTGAGTCTGTCATCTACTAGGACCTCCGAATCCTTTTCCATCCTCGATTCCCCCAGAGGTTCTCCTCCTAGCGAGTAACTTGTAGTCCTTTTTTTGGGTTCCAAGTGCATTACTTTCAATTTTTCCATATTAAATCTCATCTGCCATGTAGTTTCCCACCCTTTAATTTTTCAAGGTCTTCTTGTAAAGTTGCTCTATCTTGTTGTGAAGTTATTACCCTGCTTAGTTTTGTGTCATCAGCAAACATTGAGATTGAACTATTTATACCAATCTCAACTTTATGAAAAAGTGGTAAAGACAAATGTGTGACACTGTATAATGATGAAGTGTTAATATTATAAAGTTCAGTGAAGAAAGTTCATAAATCTTCCATATAAAATCAACAGTGATCCAAAAATCTTCCTTATGGTGCCACCAAATGTGCAATAGAAAAAGCCACCACCTATTGTCATGGAGGCTTACCAGATATATTGGACACAGACGGACATATGTCCGCTGGGTCAAGTAAGCAGGAGGTATAGTACCCAATAATTGTTCACCATCCACCAAAAGATGTGCTCCACCAAATTCAGACTCTTACCGGATAGCGTGGACACAGACTGGCATATACCAGCTGGGTCTAAATTTCGCATTGGGGTGTAGCATACCAATATATTTTTTGGCTTTGGCTCAATCGGTCCTCAGATACTCAGCAGCTAACCACATATCTCCAAAGGATAACAAGCGCTTGTATAGGTACAGTAATCCGTATGCAATGACATCAGAACAGCGGGCCGACACGTTTCGACCTCTAGGTCATCATCCCCAGATACAGTAATCCAGGTACAATGACACCAGAACAGCGGGATCCAACGCGTTTCAACCTCTAGGTCATCATCCCCAGATGATGACCTAGAGGTCAAAACGCATCAGGTCCCGCTGCTCTGGTGTCATTGCATTCGGATTACTGTACCTATACAAGCCCTTGTTATCCTTTGGAGATATGTGGTTAGCTGCTGAGTATCTGAGGACCGATTGAGCAAAAGCTGAAAGATATATTGGTGTGCTACACCCCCTGTGAACTTAGACCCAGCTGGTGTATGCCAATTTGTGTCCACGTTATCCGGTAAAAATCTGAATTTCTCGGTGGAGGAGCACATCTTTTGGTGGATGGTGAACAATTATTGGGTACTATACCCCCTGCTTACTTGACTCAACGGACATATGTCTGTCTGTGTCCAATCTATCTGGTAGGCCTCCGTGACAATAGGTGGTGGCTTTTTCTATTGCACATTCAGTGACATCATAAGGAAGATTTTTGGATCACTGTTGATTTAATATGGAAGATTCTTCACTGAACTTTATAATATTGACACTTCATCATTATACAGTGTCACACATTTGTCTTAACCACTTTTTCATATGTTGTAGTTATTCATTTATATTTTTGTGGGAGTGTCTTAGCGCTACACTGTTTGTTACTATATATGCCAAAATTTTGTCTGTTGTTGTGTTATCAGCTTTAATTTGAAACACTTTATCTCTACTTTTGTTGGATTTACGCAATATTCACCATTTCGTTTTCAACTTTATTTATGAACAAGCTAAAAAGAATTGGTCCCAAGACAGAGCATTGGGGTACCCCACTTACCACTCCAAACTATTCAAAAGCTACGCTATTTATCACCACCCTCTGAACCTGCTAATCGGAATCTGAAAGCCCCATTTAAGAAGGGGCCCCCAGATCCCTGCCCCCCATGTATCGTTTACATCGTACCACTACCCATTCACCAAAAAAGTGTCACACGGTAATAAATAATATTGTGCATCGTCAATTACACCGCACACCGGACCCGAAAAAGAAAAAAAAATGCTTCCACCGTTGGTGAAGGCTGGCTGCCTACTGCAGGCTCCGTTGTCTGACAATTCTTATATACAGTATCTCACAAAAGTGAGTACACCCCTCACATTTTTGTAAATATTTTATTCTATCTTTTCATGTGACAACACTGAAGAAATGACACTTTGCTACAATGCAAAGCAGTGAGTGTACAGCTTGTATAACAGTGTAAATTTGCTGCCCCCTCAAAATAACTCAACACACAGCCATCAATGGCAACAAAAGTGAGTACACCCGTAAGTGAAAATGTCCAAATTGGGCCCAATTAGCCATTTTCCCTCCCCATGTGACATGTAACTCGTTAGTGTTACAAGGTCTCAGGTGTGAATGGGGAGCAGGTATGTTAAATTTGGTGTTATCGCCTCACACTCGCATACTGGTCTCTGGAAGTTCAACATGGCACCTCATGGCAAAGAACTCTCTGAGGATCTGAAAAAAAAGATGTGATGCTCTACATAAAGATGACCTAGACTATAAGAAGATTGCCAAGACCCTGAAACTGAGCTTCAGCCCGGTGGCCAAGACCATTCAGTGGTTGAACAGGACACGTTCCACTCAGAACAGGCCTCACCATGGTCGACTAAAGAAGTTGAGTGCACATGCTCAGCATTATATCCAGAGGTTGTCTTTAGGAAATAGATTTATGAGTGCTGCCAGAATTGCTGCAGAGGTTGAAGGGGTGGGGGGGTCAGCCTGTCAGTGTTCATGCCATACGCTGCTCACTGCATCAAATTGATCTGCATGTCTGTCGTCCCAGAAGGAATCCTTTTCTAAAGATGATGCACAAGAAAACCAGCAAACAGTTTGCTGAAGACAAGCAGACTAAGGACATGGATTACTGGAACCATGTCCTGGGGTCTGATGAAACCAAGATAAAGTTATTTGGTTCAGATGGTGTCAAGCGTGTGTGGCAGCAACCAGGTGAGGAGTACAAAGAGAAGTGTGTCTTGTCTACAGTCAAGCATGTTGGTGAAAGTGTCATGATTTGGGGCTGCAGGAGTGCTGCCGGCACTGGGGAGCTACAGTTCATTGAGGGAACCATGAATGCCAACATGTACTGTGACATACTAAAGCAGAGCATGATTCCCTCCCTTCGGAAACTGGTCTGCAGGGCAGTATTCTAACATGATAATGACCCCCAAACACACCTCCAAGACGACCAATGCTTTGCTAAAGAAGTTGAGGGTAAAGCTGATGGACTGGCCAAACACGTCTCCCGATCCTAAACCCTATTGAGCATCTGTGGGGCACGCAAGGTCTCTAACATCCACCAGCTCCATGATGTCATCATGGAGGAGTGGAAGAGGACTCCAGTGGCAACCTGCGAAGCTCTGGTGAACTTCAAGCCCAAGGGGGTTAAGGCAGCGCTGGAAAATAATGGTGGCCACACAATATATTGACACTTTGGGCCCAATTTGGACATTTTTACTTAGGGGTGTACTCACTTTTGTTGCCAGTGATTTAGACATTAATGGCTGTGTGTTACGTTATTTTGAGGGGATGGCAAATTTACACTGTTATACAAGCTGTACACTCACTACTTTACATTGTAGCAATGTGTAATTTCTTCCATGTTGATACATGAAAAGATATAATAAAATATTTACATAAATGTGAGGGGTGTACTCACTTTTGTGAGATACCGTAGGTAAGGGGCAGGGCCACCTGGCTATGTCACTTGGTGGCCTCGCCCCCTTGTGACATCACGGACCGGTGCATGCTGGGTTGGCACCATCACAAGGGGACAGAGTCACAAGGTGACGTAGCCAGGTGGCCCCGCCCCTTATCTATATAAGGAATGGGAGACAGCGGAGCCTGCAGTAGGCAGCCAACCTTCACCTACGGTGGAAGCATTTCCTTTCTTTTTCGGGTCCGGCATGCAGTGTGATTGACGATGAATTACTATTTTGTATTTTTTAATATAATATTTGTCAAAAACTGTGTATGTGTTTTTATTACCAAGTGACACTTTTTTTGGTGAATGGGTAGTGGTACGATGTACACGATACATGGGAGGGGATCTGGGGGCCCCCTTCTTAAATGGGGCTTTCAGATTCCGACTAGTCCCCTGCTCACAGACCCCCCCAACCACCTGCCACAGTTGTGGGGTTGAGGCCCTTGTCCCCATCAACATGGGGACAAGGTGTTTTTGGGGCGGGGGCAGAGCACCCACCCCACATGTTGAGGGCATGTGGCCTGGTACGGATTCACGGGGGGCGCTCGTTCTTTCCCTCCCTTTTCTAACCTGCTGGGCTGCATGCTTGGATAACGATCTGGTATTGATTTTGGGGGGGGGGGGGGCATGCCATTTTTTTTTTAATTTTAGCATTTGCCATTTTTTTCAACATTTTTAACTGTTGGTTTTTATTTTTTCCATTCAGCTGTTAGTGGGTACCCGCTGACAGCTGATGAGTCATCGATTGTTAAGGACACGTGGGCTGGCTTCCCAGCCTGCTCCATATCAACCAGCTCAATTAACGAATGTGGTAATTACCACAAAATAAAATAAAAAAATACAGAATTCTTAGGGAATTGAGCACTTGCACAATTGTTACCACATGTGGTATTTTATCACATATTATTAGCTGTTATTTAACTCTTAGTGAATTGACCTCTAAGTTTTTTGAGGACTCTTGGGTGGCTGGCATCTGTCAGCCACAAGGGTACATTCCAAGTTACATTACTAATAGTGTCTTTAGTATACCCCTTTTTTCCTTTGTAAAAACTGAGGTGAAGAATGTATTTAACACAGTTCCCTTCTCCTTGTCACTTTTAACCAACTTCCTCTGATTATCTGTTTGGGGCCAATAAGCTCTGGCCTCACCTTTTTTCTGTTAATATATTTTAAAAATGTGTTTTGTTTTTAACTATCCTCCATTATGTGTCTCTTGTGGTCTATTTAAGCTGCCCTGATTATGCGCTTACATTTCTCATTGCATTCCTTGTAGTGCTTGAATGCTGACGGTGACCCTTCTGCCTTTTATTTTTTAAAGGACAGTTTTTTCTCGTTAATATGGCTTTTTTTATGCTAGAATATGCCTTTTTAAAAGAAACCTTTATATCACGTTTTGACTATCTATAGGCAATAAAACATTTGACCTCTTACATTCTGTTCTATCTGTTTACAAATTAAGACCCCCCCCCCCGAAGGGTTTTAAAATTATCAGGTCACACTGAAACAGAATTATATGAGAGAAATTAAAATACTCCAGATTCAATAAACAAAGAAAGGAACATTTTTTGAAAATATGCTATTTTATATTTACCAATTATTCTTGTTGTAATTTCAAATGTTGTCCTCCTGCTTTTTTCAACATTGTACATCCCCCGAAATTGGTCACCAGAATTTTCACATTTGTGGACAATTACAGAAGAGAACAAGAAAAAAAGTGAATACTCCACAAAGGCAGATTTTTTATTATGCTCAGTCACATGAAACGAAAACAGTGACTGTTATACTATTGAATTTTATTTATTACACTTTTCAGATGCTGCTGGGTAGATTTGCATGTCTGTACAACGAACTAATGAATATCACAAAAGACCTTCATGACTGAAAAGTAATTAGCATTTGCTGATTAATAACATTCTATTCTGACTTTGAACCTCACAAACACAATGTCGTAAAAACCAACCACATCCTACTATTATGTCTGCAGCTTTTCTACAGAAATAACAGAGGTTACAGTGGAGGAATGCTTTAAAGCTGTGTCCTACTGCAGGCTAAAACTCAACATTTGAAAATGATTCTTTAATATGATTGCTGGAAGGTGTGTTTGCTGATGTAACTTTGACCTTAAAGAGACCCTGTCATACGAAGAAAACCCCTTAAAGAAATGCACATACCCATAAAGAAGAGACTGGATACCTATCTATCCTGCCACTCAGTGCTACTAAGTTGCAGAGAACTGGTCCCCTGAAGTTGGCAGAGAAACCAACACTTTCTCTGCCAACTTCAAAGACAATTTCTTTGTCACTGGAGAAGAGAGTAAAAACATTGAGATATACAGGGGAGCACAGAGATTGGCACTTCTAGAAGTACCAGTTTCTCAGTGGACTTCAAGGTATCAGTTCTCTGCAACAGAGCAGCAATGAATAAAAGGAGAGGTAAGTAGTCAGACTCTTCCTTACAGCTATATGCTGTGTTTTAAGGATTTTATTATGTAACAGAGTCTCTTTTGAGAAAATCAATGAGCACATCTAATATTATTAGCTGATATTGCAACTTTACAGGTGGCACATGCCACCTGTCCCCATCACACAGTCTGTATTTGCTGTTTGCACAGCAATTCCAATGAACAGTTGACAGTGTAGGAGGATCACATCATTGCGAATAAAGATATCTGCTGACAAATGCACTTTGGATGTTGATGTCCTTTCAAAAGTATTTTTTAATCATTTTCACTTTCATTAAAGTGATTTTAAAGTCTAAACATTTTTTACCTTAATAGATTCCCTGTATTAAGGTAAAAAGCGCTCTGCTACCTGTTCCTCCCTCCCCTGCCATACCTGACTTCTCCAGCACTGTATCAACTGCAGAGCCACTGCTCTTTCTTCCTGGTCTCACAGGAGACACAGGCAGCAGTGGGAGCCATAGGCCATAGATATTTATCTTACTCTTAATTAATGGAAAGACAGATTGGATATCTGGACAATTAATATAAAATTTTATAATATTTTATAATATTTTAATATAATATTTCATTATCTTTTCAGTATTTGTATGCTAGGTTTGCTCTATTGGGTCAATGGAGGCATACCACATGATATGCCCATGAATGGTGATGCCCTGGGTTATTTGTTACAGGACCCATTTGCTTGGATAGGACATATTCCATTATTATCAATAATATTTAGTTATTTTTTTTAGTTACAGATTCATTATATAATTTTATCATTTATTATTTAGTTTTAAGTATTATATGCAGTGTTGGATAGTGTCTTAATATTGCATTGAGAAGTGATATGTAACTGTGCACAGATCCCCCTTGAGTATGGCTCTAGTAGTAAGACATATGTGGCTAAAATTTAGGAGGCACGATTCCATCCTTTTCCCTTCGGATGGTTTTTAAGTGCACCACTGGTCGCTGAATTTGGCGTTCCTTAACGAACGGCTGAGGGTTTGAGGGGTTAAATGCACAGACAGACACATTGCCTGTACGCATACATTGTAAAGAGTAAAGTGGAAGGTTCCCATGCCATCTAGTGGAGACAGGGAGCCGCTACTTAAAGTTGGGTCATTGCGTCGTATGGCCAGCCCTTGTGACCCAGTCGGATGTGACGAAACGCGTCAGTGGCATGACCATACGTTCGGTTACCGGTGGAGACGCCGTGGATGAGTGGCAACAAGCGGCAATCACTTACCGGTACTGTACAAGATATTGTTCACGAATGATTGTTTCAACAATGTACATGTAAGCGCATTTTATTAAGATTAAAGTTCCATTTTAAAAAATGATAAACTATGAGAGGCTTCTTTTTGCTTTACCTTTGTTATGAGTCACTGGCTTTTGAAGGGAAAATGGAGGAGACAGAGAGCTCTATTGATTGATATGCTGACTGGCCAATATACATCTGGTGAGCATCAGTGTGTTTATGTTTGCACGTGGTGTCACTGGTGGAGGAAGTCACGGACTTGTGTGGAGACCAGCATTCATTTCTGTCACATTTTGTGTCATTATTGGACTTTTTTGAGCACATGCACTTTCATGCGTTTTACAGCATTCAATGTTTACCCATTATTGATGCACTTTATATTGATGTGAATGTATATGCATTTTTTGGAGTGTTTAATCACTTTAATTATTATTTGCACTTTATACTGTTATCTATAACACTTTTAGCGCTGCTCAAAATACTTTCATCTTAAGTTTTTATTATTTGCATTTTATTTTATATAAGCAGCAGATATTTCTTAGTAACCACGGAGGAGTACATTGATTTTAGTGCAGTGATTTTCAACATACATGAGTGCACTTAGTATTAAATGTTTTTTTTTTTATACATATACAGTATCTCACAAAAGTGAGTACACCCCTCACATTTTTGTAAATATTTTATTATACCTTTTCATGTGACAACACAGAAGAAATGACACTTTGCTACAATGTAAAGTAGTAAGTGTACAGCTTATATAACAGTGTAAATTTGCTGTCCCCTCAAAATAACTCAACACACGGCCATTAATGTCTAAACCGCTGGCAACAAAAGTGAGTACACCCCTAAGTGAAAATGTCCAAATTGGGCCCAATTACCCATTTTCCCTCCCCGGTGTCATGTGACTCATTAGTGTTACAAGGTCTCAGGTGTGAATTGGAAGCAGGTGTGTTCAATTTGGTGTTATCACTCTCACCCTCTCATACTGGTCACTGGAAGTTCAACATGGCACCTCATGGCAAAGAACTCTCTGAGGATCTGAAAAAAAGAATTGTTGCTCTACATAAAGATGGCCTAGGCTATAAGAAGATTGCCAAGACCCTGAAACTGAGCTGCAGCACAGTGGTCAAGACCATACAGCGGTTTAACAGGACACGTTCCACTCAGAACAGGCCTCGCCATGGTCGACCAATGAGGTTGAGTGCTTGTGCTCAGCATCATATCCAGAGGTTGTCTTTGGGAAATAGACGTATGAGTGCTGCCAGCATTGTTGAAGAGGTTGAAGGGTTGGGGGAATCAGCCTGTCAGTGTTTAGACCATACGCCATACACTGCATCAAATTGGTCTGCATGGCTGTCGTCCCAAAAGAAAGCCTCTTCTAAAGATGATGCACAAGAAAGCATGCAAACAGTTTGCTGAAGACAAACAGACTATGGACATGGATTACTGGAACCATGTCCTGTGGTCTGATGAGACCAAGATAAACTTATTTGGTTCAGATGGTGTCAAGCGTGTCTGGCGGAAACCAGATAAGGAGTACAAAGGCAAGCATGTCTTGCCTACAGTCAAGCATGGTGGTGGGAGTGTCATGGTCTGGGACTGCGTGAGTGCTGCTGGCACTGGGGAGCTACAGTTCATTGAGGGAACCATGAATGGCAACATGTACTGTGACATACTGAAGCAGAGCATGATTCCCTCCCTTTGGAGACTGGGCCGCAGGGTAAAGGTGATGAACTGGCCAAGCATGTCTCCAGACCTAAACTCTACTGAGCATCTGTGGGGCATCCTTAAATGGAAGGTGGGGGAGCGCAAGGACTTTAACATCCACCAGCTCCGTGATGTTGTCATGGAGGAGTGGAAGAGGACTCCAGTGGCAACCTGTGAAGCTCTGGTGAACTCCATGCCCAAGAGGGTTAAGGCAGTGCTGTAAAATAATGGTGGCCACACAACATAATGACACTTTGGGCCCAGTTTGTACATTTTCACTTAGATTACATTTTGTTGCCAGCTGTGTGTTAAATTATTTTGAGGGGACAACACATTTACACTGTTACACAAGCGGTACACTTACTGCTTTACATTGTAGCAAAGTGTCATTTCTTCAGTGTTGTCACATGAAAAGATATAATAAAATATTTAAAAAAATGTGAGGGGCGTATTCACTTTTGCGAGATACTGTATATACAGTTTTGCTCATAAGTTTACATACCCTGGCAGAATTTATGATTTCTTGGCTATTTTTCAGAGAATATGAATGATAACAAAAACATTTTTTCACTCATGGTTAGTGTTTGGCTGAAGCCATTTATTATCAATCAACTGTGCTTACTCTCTTTAAATCATAATGACAATAGAAACTACCCAAATGACCCTGTTCAAAAGTTTACATACCCTGGTGATTTTGGCCTGATAATATGCACACAAGTTGAAAAAAGGGGTTTGAATGGCTATTAAAGGTAACCATCCTCACCTGTGATCTGTTTGCTTGTAATTGGTGTGTGTGTATAAAAGGTCAATGAGTTTCTGGACTCCTGACAGACCCTTGCATCTTTCATCCAGTGCTGCACTGACATTTCTGGATTCTGAGCCATGGGGAAAGCAAAATAATTGTCAAAGGATCTGCGGGAAAAGGTAGTTGAACTGTATAAAACAGGAAAGGGATATAAAAAGATATCCGAGGAATTGAGAATGCCAATCAGCAGTGTTCAAACTCTAATCAAGAAGTGGAGAATGAGGGGTTCTGTTGAAACCAAACCATGATCAAGTAGACCAACTCAAAATTTCAGCCACAGCTGGGCTTTTTGTCAAGATGAATGGGCAGCTTTACCATCTGAGAAGATAAAGAGGCAAAGACAAAAGGTAACCAGGGCCAGTGTAACATGATTAGTAAAAGTATTAATAAAACTTTACAGATATAATTAAAAAGTACAGGCATCTATATAGCTCGACGCGCTTCATGGATGAGTCCAATTTTCAGGAGCGGATGCACAATTTGATATCTAATGAAAAAGTTATTATTAGAGAGTTGCAATGGGACTGTTCACACAGAGGAGAAGGGAAAACATTATGTGTATATATAGATTGAATACCCTCTAATACTTATGGGTAGACTATAGGTCTGGGTAGAAAGCGCTGGAAGCTAGGAAATGGCCAGGGGAGAAATAGATGTCAGTCCCGGGAGCTGAGGCGGTAAACCTTGTGGCACAGGGATGGAAAGCCAACTGGAGGCAGATCTCCCTGGGGAGTAATGCCAGTGAAAATATATTTTTCCCCCTCATGTTATTAGCAACAGCGATGGAGGCTCTTGACCACACCCGTCTCGAGCCTCACACAAAGTCCCATACCCCTTTCTCCTTTTTAGTAACTCAGGCCTATATAGTCCACACCCCTGCATTATCTGTTTGATGGTGTGCCCTTGTCTTAAACACTTGATAAAATCATAAAGTCTGAGAGATGGATATACAGTATATGGTCAGAGATGAACAAGAAAAATTCTGGGACATCTGGTCAGGATGTATGCAAAATTCTTTTGAAACTGATAAGTCCATGAATGAGGATGTGACCCCATAGCTCCTGTGAGCAGAACTTGGTGGTTTTCGGGTTTAGCGTAACCCTTCTATGTTGCTTAACACGCATACAGTATTGCTTAACACACATACAGTATAGTATGAGAACATTTTGAGATAGCTGGTCATTTCATAGATTGTGGAGACATTGTATAAACCGTACCACCAATATTGTCTGGTTCATGTTATTTTTTTGTGACATATCCTTTTTCTCTTTTCTTTCCTTCCTGTATTATCCAAAGTGTCTATGATTCATGCTTGATGCACTTTAAACACAATATGATGTCCAGGGTAAATTTCATGATGATATAGTCCTTGAGGCTTTCAAATGGTTTCGATGAACTGAAATGGTCCACTCTAGAAAACCTGTGATGTACTGTTTGACATCTCTGTATGCATTACAATACCATGGTGTGAATGATGAAACCTTTTACACATTCTTTTTTGGCTTTGTAATCTGTCAAAACTTTTATTTTTCTAAATAAAACTTTTATGGACAATAAAAATAGATTATACAAAAAAAACAATCCAGGCATCTAAGGTTTTTGTTCAGGACAAGGCCCAGGCACAGACCCCTAGCTATTGCAATTAAAAAACAGCTCATTGACTATATGGCAAGAAAGCTTTTGAAACACATACAGGTGTGGAAAGGTAAAAGTCTTTGAGTTGTTAGGGCCAAATGATACAGCAGAATCTCACCTTGGCACATGCATAGCAGAATTTCAGATCAGTGAGAGAGCAACCACCATTTGATTTTAAATGGGACACTTACTTGGTTCTTCTGGGTTTGACTACAGAGCTTGTACTCACTGCCCACTCCTCTACTGACAAATGCTTCGTAATCCTATGGGAGAGAGATGGTTGACTAGAGTCTCCCAGGTATCCAGCTGAACATCACAATGCCTCTTTTCTTTCTGCACGTTGGCAGCATCAGCCAGAGGTTGGCACTACTTGGGGCCAAACTCTAATTTTTTTTATCTGCTCTGTACTGACCATTCTGCTCATACTGTTATTTTCTTCCACTGTTTCACATGTACAAGCCAAATTTTTCTCAGTTCCTACTCCATATCATCAAATGGTAAATCCCACCATAGAGGTAAAAGGAGGGGGTCCCTGGCTGTTACATTGCACAAGCATGCATAGCACTAATTTGGGAAAGGAGACACTGACAGCAAAGCAGGCATGTTATTTGGCTCTAAGTAAAGAGTTGGAAAGGTATGGGGTAGGGATAAGATTCAGGTTTGGAATGGATATCCTGGTTTTGCAGTTTGGTAAAATTCCAGACTTATGGCTAAAAATTCACCCCAAATCCCTAATACAATGCATAACCTTTGTCTGTGGACAAATGAGCCTCTAAGAGCCAATAACCTGAAGAAATAGCGAAGCTATATGTCAGATATGACAGATAGGGGTTGATTTACTAAAGCTGGAGAGTGCAAAATCTGGTGCAGCTCTGCATAGAAACCAACTTTCAGGTTTTATTGTAAAACCTTAAATGAACAAGCTGAATTTAGAAGCTGGTTGGCTACCATGCATGACTGCACCACATTTTGCACTCTCCAGCTTTAGTAAATCAACCCCATATTGTGCTATACAATGTTATACTGTGAATTGTGGTGAGTTATGAAATACTACAATGAGAAGCAGTGCTAAAATGAGAGGCAGAGGTGCTGTACGTGAAAGTAGTAGTGAGCATGCAGGTCCTGCAGGACATAGCAGTGAGTACATCAACGGACAGTATTTCTTGATTGGTGAATGAATGCCATATTTGTTATCCCAGACATAACTCTTTCAAAGCACAATTGAACAATACATTTCATATATGTGTCCATATGATGCTCTGTTTCTAACTCAAACGTGATCCAAAATAAATGTGACAATTGATGCAAAAACGGAACATAAAACAGGATCTCAAAACATATTCAAAAATAAAAAATGTCATTTTTGTCTGGAATTTCTCCTGAATAATAGCAGTGCACTTCCTAGTTTGTGAGCATGCCTAGGCACTATGTCCCCAGGTGTAGATCTGTAGTCAATCATGATGCCACTGCTGACCCAAATAAAAAAAAGGTCTGCTCCCAACTCTGGCTTCCGCTGTCTGACTACTCTGCCGCCTCCTGGCACTAAATAATCTGATGTCAACAGGTGACCCTGCTCTGTGTGACGTCACTGACCCAGCATGTTGGGGGTCGTAATGTCACATGGGGGTGGGCTGCATGCGCGGATAAGGGTCTGATATGGATTTTAGGGGACCTCATGCCATTTTTAAAAAAATTTGGCATGGGGGTTCCCCTCAAAACCCATACCAGGGCCTGCTATGGATTGAGGGGGGAGGGGCCCACGGTATTTTATTTTCTTTACTGGTTGCTAAGGATGCTGGCAGCTTCCTGCTCATTAACAACCAGTACACATTACATAAATACCCCATGCCTCAATCACTACTTAATTACCGAATGCATTTCATTATTTATTGCCTCCTGTTCATGTGGCCTTTATTGATTTATTGTTTTCAGCTTTTTGCGGTACATACTGCAGAATGGTATAGTGAATTGACAGTTTGAGGATTGCATGCGGTATTTAGGGAAAATATGTCTAAATGCCTACATACCACATGCAAGACGCTTTTGTGGATTGAGCCCACAGTTTAGAACAAGGCATGGTAAGTCAATAATGGCATAAGATCAGCTGTGGAGAGATTACAGGCAATGTTGACTAATTTGTTGCCTGCCTTTTTGTGGGAACAGCTTCAAGTGTTCACTTCCTTCATTTATATTTGGGGGATGGGGGGCTGTAGTATGGAGGATGTTTTATTTTAATGCAAGGTTCGCTCTAATGTAAAAATACATTTTTAAGTTATTTAACCACTTCCTTACTGGGCACTTAAACCCCCCTCCTGCCCAGACCAATTTTTGGCTTTCAGCGCTGTCGCATTTTGAATGACAATTGCGCGGTCGTGCGACGTTGTACCCAAATAAAATTTGCGTCCTTTTTTTCCCACAAATAGAGCTTTCTTTTGGTGGTATTTGATCCCCTCTGCGTCATTTCTGATCGCCGCTATAAACAAAAAATGAGCGACAATTTTGCAAAAAAGAACAATATTTTTTACTTTTTGCTAAAGTACAAATCCATTAAAAAAATTATTCATCAGTTTTGGCCGACATATATTCTTCTACATATTTTTGGGAAAAAAAAATCGCAATCGGCGTATATTGATTGGTTTGCGCAAAAGTTATCGCGTCTACAAACTGGGAATTGATTTATGGCGTTTTTATTATTTTTTTTTTTTACTGGTAATGGCGGCGATCCGCGATTTTTAGCGGTAATGCGATATTGGGGGGGACATGTCGGAACATTTTGACACTTTTTTGGGACCAATGACATTTATTCAGCGATCAGAAATGTAAATGTCCACTGATTACTGTATAAATGTCATTGGCAGTGAAGGGGTTAACCTGCAGGGGGCAGTGTAGGGGTTAAATATGTTCCCTGGCTGTGTTCTAACTGTGGGGGGGCAGGGCTGGTCGGGACATAACAGATCTAACTGATCCCAGGGACAGGGATCAGTAGATCTTCTATGTCCCCTGTCAAAGAACGGGGAACCGCCATGTTTACAACGGCGGTTCCCCGTTCTGAGGCTCCTGAAGTGATCGCGGAGCGCCGCCGCTGCCTCCAGGGGGCGCGCGGTAGCATGCGCAGTGGGAGGACGTCCTCCCGGCATTTCAGGTCCGCGCTGGAGCCGTATTTCGGCAATAGCGTGGACCTGGAGGGGTTAATATTGTTTTATACTATATATACTGTATGTTTATATTTATTAGAATCACGGTAAATGAGTCTAGCACCCTCTAGCTAGTGTGCTAGGTGTTACATAGCTTTAGTTGCTAGTGTAGGTAAATTGGCTTGGCTGACGGCCAGGCCTGGGTTGTGAATCTGGGTCAGGTTTTAGTGACTCAGGGGCTAGATGACTCATCTGGCAGCTCTCTCTGGCACTTTCCCTAGTCTGGAAGTTGGTAGAAACTTCCAGAAATGGAGGGTGGAAGTAAGGAGGGGCTGTCAAGCATATTTATGAGATCCTTGACCAATCCCTAGCAAAAAGGCTCTGGAAGGGGCCAGGCCACCTCATAAATAGGCATGAGTCATGCCAGCAGGGGCAGTTGGGCTGAAGATAGAGATGCAGTGCTGAGGAGGCTGTTGGTGGCCCTTGAGGGTGCCCCCTAGTCTGGGGGGGTGACCTCGGTCCTGAGGCTCGGGTGCTGGAAGATTCCCCCTAAAACTCACATCGGAAACCCTTCCTGGAGGCATGGGAGCAAGGAGAGAGGACAGCAGGAGCAGGTCAGCACATCTGGGAGATCTCCTGAGAGTCAGCTGGGCGGGCTGGTGAATATCAGTCTGGAGGACTGTGGGGAAAAGTTAGCCTGGAGGGCTAGTGAATGGAGCAGCTGTAGCCAGGTGGGTTGGCAGTGCCTGAAGAGGTGGTGCTGAGATCAGTAGCCACAGGAGGAATGTAAACTGGACACATCCAAGGGGCCTCATGTTCCTGCCTATAACAGGATATTGCTCTAATCTGACTGAGTAATTTGTCAGATCTTTACAGTGTACCAGCGGGATTTCTGCAAGCAAGTGAGAATTGGAGGAAGAAGTGTAGTGTATATAGAGACTGTATATAGGACTATGTATAGGAAGAGTTGTCCTTGAAGTTGTTCTGAAGTCAAGTGGGCACCCATAATCTCCAATCCATTTTCAAGTTATTATGCCTCAATAAATAACAAAACATCATGGACTGTTCTCTGGCTCTGAGTGCCTGTGGAAATTTGGTGTGCCTGGCTGTGCAGGGTGGGGGGGGGGATCCCAGTATATTTGTGGCTCCTCAGGGGGAGCACTACATGGGAACCTGTTGGTCACCTATAGAACATATTCCACTTTCAATAATTTTTATTAGAAAGATTTTAACAGAGAGTCACATATTTGTCAGGTTCACTGTTAATATGTTTACATAAAATGAAAATGTTTTTGAAGAGGGGATGGAAAAATCAAGAAAAGAAAAGAAAAAAAGGGTGGGTAGGGGGAAGGGAGCAAAAAAGCCAAAGAAGGGAGGCCTCATAGGGATTAAGTGAAAGGAGATGGGGACCTAGGGAGAAAAAGGGGAGATTATGGGATTTCCATCATACACTTCCGTACATTAGTGTTTATAAAGAAGCATAACTATCATTTGAAAGTGGGGCATGGGTGTAGTGGACCCATGCCGACCATACTTTGAAATGTTTTTTGTGGGTATCTATGAGTAGACTAGTTAGTTTTCATTGACAATGAATGAGTCCATGCATTATTTAACTTCTGTAAAGTATACAAGTATACAAACATGCTTTAGCGATAGTTTGGCTGCTTAAAAGCATGAATGTTGTTACCTTAAATTAAAATTGCTGAGAGAGGAAGTTATGAGGCGAAGAAGCAGAAGCCAAGGGTCTTCATGAATATGACATT
This sequence comes from Glandirana rugosa, assembly GCA_018402905.1. Taxonomy (NCBI): domain Eukaryota; kingdom Metazoa; phylum Chordata; class Amphibia; order Anura; family Ranidae; genus Glandirana; species Glandirana rugosa. The sequence goes on along the minus strand of BLSH010214066.1, from coordinate 91,907 downwards.
TGAATAGGGTGTGGAAAAGTTTGCATGATTTGGTCACAATACAACATGTTCCAAGTTATAAACCAGTACTGAAGATCTTGTTGATGCAAAATTAGAAAACACAATAATCAGACTTAACCGAATGTTGTTACTTTTGATCAGATAAAGACCCATTTCACATACAATACATAAAAACATAACAGGAATATGGACATTTTCCTCCAAGCCAAATGTTATGCTATTAATTACACCATCGTGCACAGATTTGCTCTGTTAATGACCATCCGAATGGTGAGATTTACTCGCCTGTTTCGGTGCATTCTGCACATTTTACGAGCGTAGTTCACAGAAAACCCACTGAAAGGCTGCTCGACGCTTTCATGAATCAGTCCTTTTGCATGCCATTGAAGCCCTCATAAAATTAGTGCGCTTCATATGCTAGCAATTATTGGGCCGCTTTAGAAAAGCATTACACACTGTTTGCATTGGGGTTTTTTAGAGGCACGTTACCCATAAAAAAGCGTGGAATTCACCCAAGCCCTGTGCCACAGCTTGAAACTCATTAAACCTTTCTGAACAGGGGCTGACGTCAAAATTATGCATCTCAGCAAGGGAGAGCTGGAAGACAGGCCTTTCCTGCTTGATGGCTGGGCACCTCAGACTTACTCTACATTTACAGGGCACTAGGGTATAGCTCCTTATATATATATATGTATATGTTTTATACCTATACAGTACATATTATTTACTACCTCGCTTTATAGAGGAAACTTTAAGCCACTCCTGTTTGTTACCTAATTCTATTTCCAGATGCTCTCCAGTTTTGATTTGGCAGAACACAAAGCATTTTGAGTCATAGTTTTATTTTTGCTTCCATTTAAACTGTTAGCAGTACAGTACAGTACATGATGTAGCTAATACATGTACATAGTGCCATTTAACTAGTGAGGCCAGTGTTGTATGTATTAATAATTAAAATGTTTGAACTGAAAAATGACTGCACGTTATTCAAATATTGGAGTTGATTTCTAAAGGGGTAGAGCAAGTTCACTTGCCAAAGTGAAGTTTCTTTTAATTTAGTTATTGAGTTTAAGTAAAGTTTACTTTGCAGATAAGGGTGTCCGTTTATGAAAGGGAGGATCGCGCCTGTTCTCAGATCATTAACAGTTTATGAAAGTGAGATGATCAGCGGAGAACATATTCTCCACTGATCATCACAGCAGACAGCGAATCTGTCACTGACTGCCACAGAAACGGCCAGTTTAAGAAGGTGCGATCTCAGCACCTCACTGGCAATCTGTGGCAGAATTCTCACTCCCAGATTCTCAAGCTCAGGGGTTGAGAATCTGGGAGAGAAGTGAGAAGCTGGCTGAGGATTCTGGAGGAAGAAGGAAATGTATTCCTTCTTTCACCTACCCAGCACCAGAACAGTGCAAAGCACATCTTCCCCACCAATATACACATCAAAAGAAGCAGGTTAGGAATGTATAGCATCTATCTATCTATCTATCTATCTATCTATCTATCTATCTATCTATAGATAGATATACATATATGTAGATAGATATATATAGATAGAGATACATAGATATATATACAATATCTCACAAACGTGAGTACACCCCTCACATTTTTGTAAATATTTTATTCTTTCTTTTCATATGACAACTGGACAGCAAGGTAGGCCAGACATGGCCCTTGCCTGTAATGGGTGGTCTGGAGGTCCTGCTAGCAGTAGAGCAAGCCTCACCATTGCTATTGTCCAATTTTGGTGATCCTGTGCGAATTGTAGCCTCCGTTTCCTGTTCTTAGCTGACAGGAGGGGTACCCGGTGTGGTCTTCTGCTGCTGTAGCCCATCTGCTTCAAGGTTCCATGTGTTTTGCATTCAGAGGTCAAGTGGTCATTTGAGTTACTGTTGACTCTCTATCATCTTGAACCATCTGCCCATTCTCCCCTGACCTCTGATACAGACAAGGGAATGCACCTTGCATTGGTGGTCATTAGGAAATACCCTCTTACAATGGTCATGAGAATGTCACCCTTAAGCTTCATACACACTCTGTGTTTGTCGTACGACCGCACGTCCAACTTTTCCCAAAATCGTCTGTCTGTGATTTTGTCTAGCGTTCAGATGGGAGTAAAGTTATCGTTAAGAAATGCGAACGTAGTGACGTGCTACGAGCGTATAAAGAGGAAGTTCAGTTTTCGTGTGACACCCTTTGGGCCCCTCCCACTAATTTTGTGTTTACACAACCGTACACTTCCTGCTCGTTCCTGGGTTCCGAACATGCGTCGTACGAACATTTGCGGTCGATAATTGCACCATGTGTATGGGCCTTTACAGACAGCTAAACAAGGATAATCAGTCACAGCTCAAGGAACCATTATCTAAATCTAGAGAACCCTGGTTGAGAATGGCCATGCTAAGCTGAAAGCTGAAATTGTCTTTGCTTCTTTGCTAAGTGAAAAGCCTATACTTCTTTAGCCGGTTGCCGACTGCCCCATGTATATGTACTGCTCCTACAGCCAAAATCACGTACCTGTACGCGGTTGGCTCTTCTGGGTTTGCTGTGCACTAACACGCTGCCAGCAACCAGCTCCTGCTGCTTGATTGGACACAGCAGGTGCCAATCAACGGGTCCCATGGACCCGATGTCCACCAGGACCCGCTGATTGTTCACAAGAGAGGCAGAACAGCAGTCTGCCTATGTAAACAAGGCAGATCATCATTCTGATAGTAAGGGAGACAGAGTTCCTGTGTTTCTGCTAAGCAGGAACGTGGATCTCTGTCTTCTCACAACCAAAGCAACCCACACAGTTAGATAGATTGTAGAGGCCATAACTTTTGCTCAAACCAATCAATATATGCTTATTGGGATTATTTTTACCAAAAACATGTAGCAGAATACATATTGGCCTAAACTTATGAAGAAATTAGATTTTTAACTTTTTTTTATTGGGTGTGTTTTATATCAGAATATAAAAAATACTATTTTTTTCAAAATTGTCGGCCTTTTTTTGTTTATAGCGCACAAACTAAAAACCACAGAGGTGATCAAATACCACCAAAAGAAAGCTCTATTTGTGGGGGAAAAGGGGACATCAATTTTATTAGGGTACAGAGTTGCACGATTGAGCAATTGTCAGTTAAAGTAAGACAATGCCGTATAGCAAAAAATGGCCTGGTCACGACTAAACCTTCTGGGGCTGAAGTGGTTAATAGCGATGAGGTTTGTTTGGAGCATGTATTCAAGGTGAACTTGAAGAACCACCCTATGAATTGAAGACTTACACATACATTTATCCTTATTTTTTAGCAAATTCACCATGCCCAGTTGTTAAAATCTTAAAGTAGAAACTGCCTGGTGCAGCCAAAAACTGGGCAATGAAGAGGAAAGACCATGCTGCATCTTAGGTCTGATTTTTGATATGTTAGATAAGAGAAGGAGGATGGGGGTATGAGATTACATATACAGAGTTTTTTTTACAGAAAATTATATCTGTACAGTGTAGAAGGGGACTGCGCTGAATGTGAAGACTGTTAACAAAGGTGAATGGAGGCATATACCATATATAGAGGAAAAAAAAAGGCTCAAAAATAATAATGTGACAAGTGCAATGACTGCTAATTAAGCTATGAAAGACCAATGCATCAAGAAACTGTTCTCTGCACTGAGGATATAGAGTATACAGGAATAACTTTGGTTTGGAATTGAAGAGCCACGTGCACATTTTTGAATCTGAAATGAAGTTTATTACAAATATTGATTGAATACAGAATTCAATGCGTTTCGGGAGACAGACATCACTCCTTCATCAGTTGCTCAAACCAGTGGATGAATATTACTGTGTTTCAGTGTTAGCACACAAATACCAATTTATCAGCCATCCTCTTAAGCCTTGATGAAGCGAGCAATGCATGCCCCAGAACAGTGGTGGCTTCCGTATTCAATCAATATTTGTAATAAACTTTGTTTTGATGTGGCACTACAATTTTAGATCAATGTTTTGCCTGTACAACCCTGGGTGATTGTGGTAACCCCTTGGTTTGTGGAAGATGTCTACCTATCATTCATATGTCCTACAGGGACCCCATTATTATAACTTTGATAATGGTTTGAACACAGAACTATCACCCACTTTCAACTCAAGGTTCTAGCACCATTAATCTACCTCCCATAGCAGTGGGTACACTCAGGGCAGTGTAAGTAGAGGTATTTATCATTACAACATGCGTTGGCAAGCAGCAGCATATGAAACTTGTGCTTGCTATGGCCAAAGCATATACACTTGTATACACATGCACACTGTGACACCTCTGCATGTTTTTTTTTACAGTGATCTTAATTGATATCAAAGTACAATTCATTCAGTATTGTTCCTGCATGAAGGGTGAATGCAAATTAATTAATATAAAATAGCTTTAAAAACATTAGAGAAAATTCAGTTTCTATTTAGATATGCCGCCACTAAACCGACATCCATTTGGACACTGGAGTGTGTACCGCTTAGCAAACAACATATGTTAGTGTAGCCATATAGTTACAAGACCACTCTTAACTAATATTTTGGAGAATGTTGATGGTCTAAATCTCTAAGTGGATTCTCATACTTCTTGGAGAGGGGTCCTTGTACTGACATACTGTAGTACTTCTTGCAGTATGTTAGTTTAATGCAAAATAAAGGAGAAATCCTATTGTAAAGGACATGACAAGTATGTGGAGCCAAAAACTTGCAAGATGTCACCAATAGTCACTGGGAGGTAAAAATACAAACATTCTGCAATTGATATGGTGGCATCTAGTAAGATCTGGGTTTGTGGACCATTTACGGTGTAACACTTAGGCCTCAGGCACACAGATGGTTTAATGCATAACAAAAAAACTCTGTAATATATATATCCCGGCATGTTTCTGTTCTCGGGGAGCTGCAGGTGGTGTGTACAGCTGACCATTCAAGTGAGTGGCTTTGGTGCATAGGCATAAAAACGTGCATGCATGTATTACGTATTCCCTGAATGCAGAATTTCTGAGACTGGGGAATACCCCATATTCATATACTTTATTTACAGTGATGCACCAAAGCATTGGTGAATATCCAAGTACAAGTGCATACAATCGATCAGTGCTATAGACAGATGTATTTGCCACCTGCATCTCCCTGATTGAAGAGAAACACAAGTATTTTTTGCTACCAACATTTTTATGCCCCAAACCATCTTTGTTCATGAGGCCTTATATCATTCTGTTTGTATTAGAGCAATTTTGAATATTTTTTTAATTGATGTGTAGGCAGGTTGCCTATTTTTGCTTAGTCAGTACACCCAGCTGCCCAGGTTGGGAGGGAAGGGGTTGATGCTTGTGTTAAAAAAAACAAAGAAAATTCCCGGCTCAAATCACCAGCCAATATGCTACCTATTTTGTCTAACAGTTTACGTTAAAAACAGAGGTTTAGTTAGCACACATTTGCAAATACGTGTGTAAGCTGCAGAGCCGCTCCAAGGCACCTAAATATTTCTGCAGTCCTAACTCATGTAAATTTATGAGAGATTCCACAGTGGAATCACATGCATTCTAATGGATAGATAGAGGGCAAATGAGCTTGGAGGTAGCCCACCCCTCCTTAAAGGCACAGAGGCACATTGGACACACAGCACATAGCACACTGGCAGCAAAGGTGTCCAGAGTGTTCCCTCTTGGAACATGGAAGGGCAACACATTCACAACAAATCCAAAGAAAATTCCCAGCTCAACTCAGCAGCCAATCTGCTTACAACCACATTATCTTGTCTAACAGTCTGCATTAAAAACAGGGGTTTAGTTGGCATACATTTGCAAATACATGCATAAGCTGCAGAGCTGCTCCATGGAACCCCAATATTTCTGCAGTCCTAACTCTTGTAAATTTATGAGAGCCTCTAAAGTAGAAGCACATGCATTCTAATGGATAGATAGAGGTAGCTCACCCCTCCTTAAAGACACAGGGGCACACTGAACAACTAGCATATAGCACAATGCAAGGCGCACATGGAAGGGCAATGCATGCAAAACAAAACCAAAGAAAATTTACAAAAGTTAGGACTGCAAAAATATCAGGGTGCCTTGGGGCGGCTCTGCAGCTTATGCACGTATTTGCAAATGCGCGCTAACTAGACCCCTGTTTTTAACAAACTGTTATACTAGATAATTTGGTTGGTAGCAGATTGGCTGGCAAGTTGAGTTGTGAAGGCCAGTTATAGGTGGAAACAGTGGCCAGTTGTTTTATTATTAATGCGTGTGCTGACTTTTTTTTGTGTGTTTGGGGGTTTTCCTCTGGGGGGGTCAGGTCTCTCTCCAGTGTGATATAAAGGGAAGAGGCCCAGTTCCGGGGGGGGGATCCCGAGAACAAGTGGGGGGAAACCTAGAACAGGCCTGGGATGCCCACAGGGAAGCTCAGAACTGTGCCTTAAGAAGTTTGCTAGTCAGCCTGGTATATCTGGTATTTCAATCCATTGGAATGCTCCCAAGGACATAAACTCGTTTGCTCAAGCTATCTCCTATTTGGACTTTTCCCAAAGATGCTACACCTGTACAGGTAACCTGGGGCAGCCACATTTAGGTTTAGCTAGAGAAAGGACGTTGCCGTATGTTGTACATGTTCTGCCAAAAATTCAGTAAAGTTGTTTCTACTGCTCAAAACCTGGTATGAAGTTACTCAGGGGGTGTATGTGGGGTCCTGCCATCTCTCAAAGGAACCAGGGTCTGAAATAGCATATAGGGGTCTGTGAAACATTGCTACAACAAAAGGTTAAAGCGCTAATTACCCTAAAAAAAAATGAATCCTGATCCTTTAAATCATGAATAACAGCACAGTGCTTGTGCTGTGTAATTTGGCCCCTGTATCACCTAAAACACTTGGCTGATCCTATCTGACTATACCCTCTCCCCTGTAAACTGACCACGCTTTATCATGGCTGCTGAGCCCTGACACCGAGGTCAGTTTACGTGCCTCCATTGTCCGCAGCTCTCCTCTGTCTTCCGCTCCCCCCTCCCTCCATGCCTGTCAGCTTGTGCAATGCCTGTCCCCTCCTCTTCTACTGCTGAAATAACTTTAGCATTCTCAGGCAATCCCCTGTGTTAGATAATGCTATGTCTACACTGTATGTGCTTTATTAAAATAATGCCTCTGTATACCTTATTTCCCAGCGCCGTGACCGGCCGCCTCTTTCCTCCTCTCCTCCTACCAACTGACATCAGTGGGGGATTCTCAGCCCCTCCCGCTGTAGCTGTCAGATCGGGAGAGGGAACGGCGGCCGGTCACTTAAAATAAGGTATACAGAGTCATTTTTTTAATTAAGCACATACAGTGGAGACATAACATTATCTAACACAAGGGTTTGCCTGAAAATGCTAAAACAGGTTTACAAACACTTTAACTTGCAAGCAAGTTGCTATGGGGACAGATCCTCTGATCTGTTTTGGTGTTCGGCTCCCTCCCTATCTGTCTGTCTCTGTTGGTCACCGGGAGTGAATTAGCGTTTCGGATATCTAGTACCTGATCACTTGGTACGAAATGAGAAGGGTTAAGTATAGAACGCATGAGGTCCACATTATGTGCTTGGCGGGATCCCGTTCTGTTACTAGGAGTGAGGTATCAGAGGTACTCTGACTAGTAGATTGGGCATAAGCTCTGCATGTTCCTCCTAATGCAACACATACACCTATAAATGTGTGCTGGACAAGGGTCAACATCTTATGGAGGAACTCCACATACAACACTACACACAAGTGGCTCATCTCTGAGTTGAGGACTGCCTTAATGTCTGACTTTCACATGACTGTGGCCCACGCCTAATCCCAGGCATTGATGAGCACAGCTTTTTGCAAGGTGTTACCTCTGTGCTAGGAGTGTCCCCTTTCATCTCCTGGCATAGCCCAAAGAATCCATTCCAGGGAAGGCCTCTTGTGTGGCCCACACTTTGAGATCAGTTAATGGGGAATATGGAGGAAGTGTCACCCGCCTGCACTACATACAGTTTTCATTAAAATGGTTCCTGGTGATTCTGCCATGGACGCTCTTAATCAGGAACTTTCTGTTATAGGGAGAAAACACTGTGTCCTTCTCCCACAATTGTGCTTCTACATTGTGCCCCTTTTACATTGACCTCCGATGGATGGTACCAGTGGTTGTTTTAACCAACATTATCCAGCCACGGTCCACTGTTGTCACCATTAGGAAACCTGCCCTGTGAAACTCCATACAGCCATCACTCAAGTTCATGTATGTAGAGAGAAGGTGGTTGTTAAGAGGCTGCAGGAGATCAGCAGTATTGAGACGAAATAACAAATTAAACAAATGTGAAAAGTACTTAACTGAAAAACAGAATTGCACTTATTTATAATGTGCTATGCTTTATGAAACAAAATGTCATTCAATTAGGGTTTACATGTACTTTAAATGACTGAGATTGCAAATGTATATTTTGCAGTCTATCCTCTTATATTTTCAAACATTAGTGCCTATTAATGGATTTTAAAATGTTAAAGAATTTTATTTACTCTGACTTCTATTTGATAGGATGATAAACCAATAATTTCTCTCTTCTGCCTGACTTTCCCCACACATTAAACATGTCTATCATAGTGGTTGATTTCACATAGGAGTAGATGCCGGTGGTCCCAGATTTGCTGGGACAGTACTGCCTCTTGGAATTCATTTCTGATGACATTGTGTCTCAGGGGTCATAGTGCAATCCTTGCCAGCCTGTGCATATGCAATTACTCAATTAGGCATTAATTACGGTGTTGGGGGCCCGTGAATGGGCGGTCTCAGAATAATTGGAGGTGGGGTGTGGATGAGCCATTCCAGTAAGCGGGCCAGATCTGGTTGGGACCACCCAGTCAATGACTGGGCCTGAGACAGGCAGTGGGAGGGATTATTTGTGTCTAGGACTGAAATTTGGTAAGTATGAATTTGTTAAGTTTTTACATATCAAATGTACTATGGTGGGATGAGTTTACCAAGTCAGATGTGATTTATTCTATTCTAAAGGTATGTGTTTGCTATATTTAGAGATGGCTTTTACAGGTCTAAATGAAGTGAGGTGCAACCCCATGAACACAGAAGCATGCACTAAGCTGTTCGGCATAGTTCACGCTTTTAGACTATTGGACGTCAAGAAATGTTTGGTGGGGTCATAAATATACACAAAGCACTATCTTTAGATGTTCCTGTAGATATAGCTTTAGTATGAATTAAATGCAATAGCTTCTGTAATTCTGAATTCTGTCAGCCTGCTTGCATATCTTTTCAAACCAGAAATCTATCTCAATTTCTGCAGAGCAATAAATAAGGAAGAGCTTTTAAACTTTCTGTGGAATTGTTTTTCTCAGCATACATAGACATACTCTATAGAGGGCTGGGTGAGCCTGAGGTCCTGTGAAGGAAGATCTGCCTGTTTTCGCTTGCCTCTATTACCCAGATAGAGAGTACAGCGACATGCATCCTGTCTCCCTCTATAGGCCCCTTCTACATTATGTTATCATTATTATTATATGGCTTTTTTTTATTTTTATAGGATTTATGTAGCACCAAAAATGTGCATGCTTTTCAATACAAGAAGGTTGAGAGGACCCTGCTCATTAGAGCTTACAATCTAAAAGTTAAGGGCAAGTGATACAATAGGTAAGAACCATGCAGGATGTGGAAATATAGAAAGTAAAAAGTCCTTTATTAGGTGGAGATGGGGTAGACTTCCCTAAAGAGATGAGTTTTCAATGAAAGCCTAAAGGCGTAGATACACAAAAGGTCTTGATATAGCTTGTGTAAACGAAGACCAACAAGGAGGGAGTTGCAATAGTCAAAGCCAGAGATAACAAGGGAGTGAATTAGTAATTGGTGGTGTCATTGGTCAAGAAAGGGCAGATTTTAAAGATGTTACAAAGGGTAAGGTGGCAGGATTTGGGAAATGATTGGATGTGAGGCTGAAAGAAGTCAGAGTTCAGAATTACACCCAGTGCCCTGGCATCAGGGTTTGGTATGAGTGCTATTGATCTAAATAGATCAGAGGAGTAGATAGATTTGGTTGCCATCAGCATAGTATTGGAAGCCTTGGGAGGCTATCAACTGATCCACAAAGGAGGTGTACCTGTAGATAGAGAATAAAAGGGGTCTGAGGACACAGCCTTGTGGGACTCCTACTGAAAGAGGAAGAAGAGAGGAGGAGGTAAAGTTGTAGGTGACACTGAAGATGAGATCAATGGGAGGAGAACCAGCAGTCTCGGAGGACAAGGCAGTGAAGTTTTTTGGGGAGGAGTGGGTGGTCAACTGTATCAAAGGCAGTAGAAACTTCTAAGAATATGACTACAGAGTTGTAACCATTCGTTTTAGCAGTTAGTACATTGTTAGTGAGTTTCAGGAGGGCAGTTTCTGTGGAGTGTTGTGGGTGAAAGCCAGACTAAAAGGGGCCGAGAAAGGTTGTTATCAGATGGTTGTAGACTAGGCATTCTAGAAGTTGGGAGGTAAACAGGATCAAGAAGGCGGGCTATTCAGGCTGGTGGGCTCAGGTGACATTGTATGTTTTTGAGAGGTGGGAAAGATGCCGGTAGGGAGGGAACGATTTAAGATGTAAATTAGGGAGCATAGCATAGAAGAAGGGTTAACAAAGTAGTTGTGAAGGTTTGGAGTGCATGGGCCATGTGTTTAGGTGGGCAACAGAAAAAAGTTTAGCCACCTCTTCTTGGTAACAAGGTCAAAAGAGGAAAGTATTGCATGTGATTGTAGATATTTTATGTTAGGTAGAGGAGCTATCTGGACAGTGGAGTTCTCATTACAAATTGCTTCAGTCTCGTTTCTGAAATTCTTTGCAATGTTCTGGGCAATAAATGAGTTATTGAGTGGAAATGGGGGACAATGAAGTGGAGAAATAAAGGTAGAAAATAGTTAATGAGGATTGGAAGGGGTTGTTAATAAGACAGAAATCATATCTTAGAAGTGCAGATTTAGTTACACCATGGTTTCTCGAGAGGGCATCTTTGTCCTTTGAGACTTCTGGTGTCATCTGTTTGCCAAGGTCATAGCAGTTAAAGTGGAGTTCTACCCAAAAGTGGAACTTCCACTTTAAGGGAACGTGACCCCCCGACATGCCACAATTGGCATGTCTTTTTTTTTGGGTGGTGACCAGGGACCCTGTTTTCACAGGGTCCCAGGTCCACTTCCTCCCCTGGAGCTGCTGCTCCGGAAAGGAAGTCCACCTTCCCCCTTCCCTCTCGGCAATCTTCTGGAACATGTCACAGGTCCCAGAAGATACGCCGAGCCGTTCACAAGCCGCAGCGCAACTCGCGCATGTGCAGTGAGCGCCCAGCTTTTTAGCCAAAGCCGGGTGCCCACACTTGTGATGCTGGCGCCGCCGAGGGGAGGGGAAGACGAACGAGCCCTTGGGTGGCCGCATCGCTGGAACAAGAGACAGGTGAGTGGTCGATTGTTAAAAGTCAGCAGCTACACTTTTGGTAGCTGCTGACTTTTAACAGGGTGGAACTCCACTTTAAGGCCCAACTCTGTGTGTGGTAAGGGAAATGAGTGTGTCCAGGAGGATAGAAGAGAGCTGTTGTAGACAGAGGTGGCCACATTGCAGTATACAGTAGAGAAGGGTTAAAGTGGCAAAGGTTTCTATAGATAAATATTTGCTTGTTTGAGGGATAGGGGATTGAGAAACTAACAAGGTTGTGACAAGCGAGAGGAAAAGGAGTGTTGGAGAAGCTGCAAGGAGGGAAAAGGTGTGAGAATACAAGGTTGAATGTTTTGCCATCAGAGTGAGAGTCCATTGCAATGGGTGAAAAAAAGAGATTAGGAGATGAGAGATAGTTGGAGAGATAGTTTGACAAGTTGAGAGGAGTTGAGCAATAGTTCGCAATTTAACATTAACATTAACAGGGATGATAAAGTCACCATGACTAATAGTGGGTATTCCAGAGGGGAGAAATAGGGTAGCTAGGCAAACTAGTCATCAGGGAAGCCTGATGCTGATCCAGAAGGCTGAGAGATTACAGCAATCCTCAGTGACACTGGAGAAAAGAGACAAATACAGCCAGCTTCAAAAAAAAAGCAAGTAAGCTAAAGGAGTTGGATATAAATAGGTCATGGTTGTTAGCTTTCTTTGGACAGAGAGGGCATTTCGTGGGGCATGTGAGAAAGGTGGATGGCTGTTTTTCTGAAGAAGGTGAATAGAAATTGAGAGTGTGGATTGTAGCTGCTGTCAGAGGAAGCAGGGTACATGGTTGTCGTGGGCAAAGGTGGAGGACCAGGATTAGAGAATATAATCTCAGTGGTTAGGAGAAGCAGGAAGGTGAAGGAGGAAACATGTGAGTGTGATTTTACTATTTCTTCTGCAACAGACAGCCAGAGAAATCAGTATAAATAAGGGCACCGGCTGAGTAAAGATATAGAAAAATCTTCACTTTTTCCCCTAGTTTAGAGGGTTTTTTGTTTTTTGGTATGGGAGGATTTGATGTGTTTATTTGATTTCATTTAGAGTTCTTTGTATTTGGGTTTTTCCATTTTTTTTGTGTGTATTTGATTTTTATTTTTTATATACAGTTAATTTAAATTTGTATAAATTTTTCCTTTTTACTGCTGTTTGTTTTTTCTAAAATAATAAAATATTGAAGCTAACAAGAGGCCTATTTTTTGGACATGAGCAGGCCCATTAGGCCTAATTTACTGGTGGTTGAGGGCAGGTAAAACCACACAGTTGAGCCATGGTTATGCTCCACCTGAGTGCTCCCCCTTATGCTGCGGTGCTTGCGGGTGGAGGGGAGGGAGAAGAGCGGACACAAGCTTTGCAGGATCCTGGGAATAAAAATAATAAATACACATTTTTTTCCAACAAAATGTATGCATTTATTATGTTTTTCCCCACAAAGTTGAACCTAGTCTTTACAGCCCAATGCACTGTTAAAAATCACCTTAATTTTGCCTTCCACATTTCCCATTGAAACTCTTAATTTCACTTATCCTTACAGCTGAGAAAAGTTGTTTTTTATGGCTATACTTTTTACAGATTTCACTGAAAAACCTAATGTTCTTATATTTTTTAAAAGCTATCTATGAAAGTATAGATGGTACAATCCTGGAGAAAAGTAAATGATTTAAAGCGGTGTAGCGCCCCCATAGTGTAGGTGCATTTTTTCTAGCAGGGCTTGCTAGGTGTACTAAAATTTAGTCAAGCCTGAGCGCAAGAGCAGGCCTGAATGTTTTGATCTGGGCCGGGAGGAGTGGCTCAGGGAGGATTGAGTGGACTTGACAGATGAGGTCACCAGAACCTTCCACTTCTTTCTAGTCAGAGAGCTGGGAGGTAGGTGGAGCCATCTGGAGTATTCTAGGGAGCCCTGACCAATCCCCAAGCATGATTGGCAGGGGGCAGGCCTCCTTAAATACTCTGAGGCAGCCCAATCTGGGAGGAGAAGTGTCGGGTGGAAGTCTGGAGATGTAGCAGAGGCACTGTGGAGGCCCCTACCCGGGAGGTCGCCCCAGTCTGGGGAGGGTGACCTTGGGGCCTGAAAGTTCGGGTGCAGCCAGGAGTGGTGGTGATTCCTGGAGTCGCACAGGGAACAGGAGAACAGCCGAGACACAGTGAGAGACTTTAACGTGATCCACCAAGAAAGTGCTGGAGCAGGCTGGGAAAGGAATAGTGTACAGTCTATGGGAGCCAGTTCAGGGAAAGGAGAGTCACTGAGGAAAAGCAGGTCGGTGGGACCTGGAAGAGGGATGGGCTGGGAGTTGTAGAGCATCAAAGGCCCGGCTAGCACTCAAGTACTTTTGCTACACATTCAGGGGCCCGTGATCCCTGGCCTGTAATAGGTGTTCCGGAGGTTCTGCTGAGAGCAGGCCTCGCCATGTGCTAGCCGCGGTGAAGAGAAAGGAACCGAGAAACTTGATAAATTTCCTTTGAAGCTGGAAACTAAGTTCAGTGTTGGGGAGAAGTAATGGAGTGGTGGAGTGATGATTTACTAAGTTCGGTGCTGGAGAGAGAACTGCAGGAGAAACGGTTAGGAAGTTGAGTGCTGGAGAGTTGTGAGGAGCAACAGTCTGCAGTGAAGTGCGCATATACAGAAGTATACATGGACTTTGTGTATTATAATTCTTTGGGCATCCCACAGTCATCCCTTATCCCCATCCAAGTTATTTCCTCTAAATAAAACAACAAAAACAAGAGCCAGCCTGGTCAGTGTCTACGGATGTGTGAAATATGGTGTGATTGAGGGCAGCTATAAGGTGAATCACTACTACCAGCCACCCTCAAGGGAGCACATGGCTACATTTGGGGGCTCGTTTCCCAGGATTACCTGTAAGGCTGCCAGTCCATGCCCATAGCAACCACAAGAGAACAGAGCCAAGGGAATGTGTGAGCTGTTTTATTGTCGATGTGGATTTAACTGGAATAAGGACTGTGTTTTCTGCCCCTGAACTGTGCTAAATTAGTGTGCCATTGTCCATAGTAACCAGCGGAGCCACCAACAGTGTTGCTGCCTGCTTAGCCAGCCGCCCTGAAACAGCACTGGGGATGGACACTTAGAAAATACTAATCCTGCAATTCAGTGAATATGTACCATGTGTTGTTGTCCGTGGCAATCACATCAGGCGAACGCGCCCATGGATTACAAATATGTCCTGCGCCATGCTACGACCGGACATTTCCACTGGATTACAAATATGTCTAGTGTTCTGCTAAAGCTGGGCATTTCAAGTACTTTACAAATGACTGCTCCAATTCCGGCAAACATTAAAGTATGCATGAGACTGTTCTTGTTGCTAAGGGGAGAGACTGTGTTTGAGGGATGCCTTCCAGCAGAACAATGGATACTACGATTTTCTGTTGCCACCGGCATTTATGGTCAGAGTCAACAAGTCTGGACAAGCCTGCGAGTGTCAGAGTGTCTGTAAGGTTTTGTCCTTCACACAAGGGGTTACAGCATCGTGACACGCAGCAAGCCTGCTTATCAGGATCAGGATTTGGCGCCAACTCATCTGGTAAAGTAGGGGCGGCGCCACACCCTGGAAGAAGCTACACACCTACATCTAGCATCAGTCACCACGAGGAGAGAGATGGCGGACGGTGGGAGACTTGTACCAGCGCTGACCTGGCTGTCAAACCGGCTGGAACGGACCCTGGCTTTCTCACCCATGCAATCCAATTCATGTAGGAGTTCACAGTTTGCACTGCGATCTGTGAACAAAATGGGGGGTGTCATTAACTTTATAATTACACCCGCAGCAGTTCGCAGAAAACAGTGTGAACTGACTGAGGGAAAACTGTGATATCTTTAATCGCGCCGGTTCCCTCATCACTAGAGTTCAGCGAACATGGACTGTAAAGTTCGGGTCCGTACCAAACTTTGGGGTGTCCGGGAATCGGACCCGAACCCGGACTTTTCAAAAAAAGTCCGGGTTCGGGTCTGGGGTTTTGGTATTTTATTCCACGTGTTGAAAAGCTGCCAAGGGCAGCCAATCAACAAGTGTTTCACTGGTTTTCCCTTAGAAGCCATCACAGCCATGCCTACTAATGGCATGGCTGTGATTGGCCAGTGCACCATGTGACCCAGCCTCTATATGGGGCTGGAGTCGCCGTGCTGCATGTCATATGCTCTCAGGATAGTTTAGGGAGAGGATGCTGCTGGCTCTGTGAGGGACATCTCATTCTGCATTACTGAACGTTCTGATTGTGGACTAGGGAGAGATACTAGTACTGCTGCTTTGAGGGACAGATTGCAGACCTCATCCTGCTGCACAGAACGATCTGACTGGACTAGGTAGAGTCTACTGCTTTAAGGGAAAGATTATTCTTCCAAAATCATCATCAAGTTGTACAGGGAAAGGTTTCAGCTGTTGCTTTAAGGAAAAGATTATTGTTCTAAAATCATCTCCAAAGTGTATGGGAAAATTCTATTGCAGCCGCAGAGAGCCATATTGCTGTTCTAAAATCATCTCCAAAGTGTATGGGAAAAGTCCATTGCAGGCGCATAGAGCCATATTACTGTTCTAAAATCATCTCCAAAGTGTGTGGGAAAAGTCTATTGCAGGCGCATAGAGCCATATTATTGTTCTAAAATTTAGAACAATAATATGGCTCTCTATGCAGCTGGAAGAACACGTATCTCTCGGTATAATGACAAGAAGGTCGACGTATCTCTCGGTATAATAACAAGATTTAAAATCTTGTTATTATACCGAGATA
>BLSH010214066.1:46920-72468 GCA_018402905.1 Glandirana rugosa | reverse complement strand
CAGGCCCAAGCCGTCCAAGTCGGCTTGAAGACCTGGTTCGGGTCCCCATTGATTTCAATGGGGTTCGGGGTCCGGGTCAAAGTTCGGGTCAAGTCCGGACCCGAACCCGGACTTTGTCCAGAAGTTCGGCTGAACCTGCCGAACCCGGACTTCCAGAGGTTCGATCAACTCTACTCATCACACATGTGTGAAACAGGGCTAAACTTTAATATTACTACATGTCAAAAATCAAAGGGTCATTTTTTCTGGTGAATGAATCATTTTAGCATAATTTGTGCCAACATCAACATACTGTATATCCCTTATAACCTAGGACCCTTCAATTTTTTTTTGTGTTACTTTCAATTCTTTTATTAAAAGTTTAAGCCGGCCATAGATGGTGTGTTTTCTTTTCTGCAACCATGGGTTAAAGAACAGAAAGTCGCTTGATTCCCCCAATCAACACAGTCAGTGTGGATGGGGGAATCCCTCCTGCAAGTAAGGTTATAGCTGCTGGCAATAATCCAATGAAAAATCCAACATGCTGCTTTTACCCAAGTCGATCCATCCCCCCCAACCCTATTCTGGCGGAAGTGGATGGTGTGCACATTATGAAGGCATATCATGACTTTAATGTCTATACTCAACATGTTTCATGTTAGTGATAGACTATTAATTACATTTTTATACATCGCCTAGTTACCGCTATAATTTCCTATAGAAAAATAAAGCAGCCCACACATTAGAGCAAATTTCTTTCCTGCAACCTCATTCTCCTGTCAACACTGATGACAGGGGAATCCCTCCTACCAAGCCAATGTATTCTCCTGCCTCTGCTGGGAGAACACAGTGGTTATTGCTAGCGGCTATACAAACCACTAGAGATAATCACATGTAAAATCCGGCAGGCTGGTTGTATCCAAGTTGATCAATCGATGAACTTGGTACTTTCAGGCTTCCTATACATGGTTTGAATCTTGGCAAGTTCCTTCTAGACCGGCCCAGATTCACACTATCTATGGATGGCCTTAGTGGTATTTCATGAATATCATCAAAGTGTTAAGGGTCCAGCATATGTTAATACTCTCGTACAGTAGTTCCAAAATTTGTATATGTGATAATGATGATAATTTACCTATAATGTCAAGTAACATATTCTGTTGTGCCCATGTTCTTTTTATCTGATAAAATCACAAATATGTAAACAGTATATGAACAAGCAGTACCTAACTAAATTTCGGATAGTCGATTCAAATTTAATTCAAATTGATTCGAGATTTCAAGATTTTTGGTGGCATTACAAATGGATGGAACTGGCTGAGGGTGTAGATGGATAGAGGAAAGGAATATGCAAATGAAGGGTATTTAAGATGGAAAGGTAGTAACTTCCTGTAACACCCCCTGAAGGCGTCATTGAGACAAAACACATGTTGGGGAAGGGGTACAGAAAGTTAATCGCGTGGAGCAGGAACCGGCACCCAGAGGTGGTTAGATTTTGCAAACAGATTGTGCTTGCACTGGGAGATAGTGAAGCTGGCCAATAATATAACTGAGTTTTTAACCCGGGTGCAAGGGAATTCACTGCAAAATATGAGCATATTTTATGAAGCCTTGTAAGTTATATTTTAAGCAATAAAAGGCTTTACACTATTAGAGTCCTCTTTCCTCTATTTTATGATAACAGAAATCTTGGAATGGATAAGTGGCTGTCCTGGATACATTAACCCATTGGGGAAAAAATCGCTTTAAGACCTTACTCTTCACAGAGGGGTCATGGCTATCTGGTGATTTCTGGAGTGTGGTGCTGATGCACGTTGGAGGATTAGAAGCACAGAATGATTAATTTATGCACAGAGCACTTTCAATAAGGACTAGTGCCTATTTGGATTGTACAGTTGTGCTCATAAGGTTACATACCCTGGCAGAATTTATGATTTCTTGTCCATTTTTCAGAGAATAAGAATGAGAACACAAACACATTTCTTTTACTCATGGTTAGTGTTTGGCTGAAGCCATTTATTATCAATCAACTGTGTTTACTCTTTTTAAATCTGAACAGAAACTACCCAAATGACCCTGATCAAAAGTTTACATACCCCAGTTCTTAATACTGCGTATTGCCCCCTTTAACATCAAAGACAGCTTGATGTTTTTGTGGTATTTGGGGATGAGGCTCTTTATCTTCTCAGATGGTAAAGCTGCCCATTCCTCTTGGCAAAAAGCCTCCAGTTCCTGGAAATTCTTGGGCTGTCTTGCATGAACTGCCCGTTTGAGATCTCCCCAGAGTGGCTCAATGATATTGAGGTCAGGAGACTAAGATGACCATTCCAGAACCTTCACTTTATTCTGCTGTAGCCAATCACAGGTCGACTTGGCCTTGTGTTTTGGATTATTGTCATGTTGGAATGACCAAGTATGTCCCATGCCCAGCTTCCTGGCTGATGAATGCAAATGTTCCTCCAGTATTTTTTGATAACATACTGCATTCATCTTGCCATCAATTTTGACCAAATTTCCTGTGCCTTTGTAGCTCACACATCCCCAAAACATCAGCGATCCTCCTCCATGTTTTACACGCCTTGTTGACTCCTCTCCAAATGTATAATTTATGTGTGGCCAAAAAGCTCAATTTTGGTCTCATCATTCCAAATGACTTTGTGTCAGAAGGTTTGAGGCTTATCTCTGTGCTCTTTGGCGTATTGTAGGCAGCATACTTTGTGGCATTTGCGTAGTAATGGCTTTCTTCTAGCCACTGGACTATGCAGCCCATCTTTCTTCAAGTGAAGTTATTTGTGGGTTTTTATTTGCATCCCAAACAATTTTCCTGGCAGTTGTGGCTGAAATTTTAGTTAGTCTACCTGACCGTGGTTTGGGTTCAACAGAACCCCTCATTTTCCACTTCTTGATTAGAGTTTGAACACTGCTGATTGGCATTCTCAATTCCTTGGATATCTTTTTATATCCCTTTCCTGTTTTATACAGTTTAACTAGCTTTTCCCGCAGATCCTTTGACAATTCTTTTGCTTTCCCCATGACTCAGAATCCAGAAACGTCAGTGCAGCACTGAAAGAAAGGTGCAAGGGTCTGTCGGGAGTCCAGAAACTCATTGACCTTTTATACACACACACTAATTACAAGCAAACACATCACAGGTGAGGATGGATACATTTAATAGCCATTCAAACCTCTTTGTGTCAACTTGCGTGCATGTTATCAGGTCAAAATCACCAAGGTATGTAAACTTTTGATCAGGGTCATTTGGGTAGTTTCTGTAGTCATTATGATTTAAAAAGAGTAAACACAGTTGATTGATAATAAATGGTTTCAGCCAGGGCCGCTGACAGAAATCATGGGGCCCCGTTAAGCCTACCTGATGGGGCCCCCTTCAGTCCCACCCTCAACCCCACCCCTGGCCCCGTCCCCTGGTCCCTCCCCAGACCCTTGAAACATCCTTAGAGCAGGGTGGGCTGTGTCCATGCTGAGTGGACAGATCCCCCACTGAACAAGCAAATTCCGCCCCCTATTGTATAATAAGCCTTGATAACAAACTGCAAGACAGGCACACAGGCAGCAGGCACTCTATCATGGCTCTGGCTGGCTCTGTCAGAGTGTATGGCTGTTGACTGCTGACTTTGCTAGCTTATGACCAATAAGTTAACAAAATCAGCACCCCACAGCCATGTTATGTGACACACTGTGACAGAGAACCTGCTGACTGCTTCTTGTGTGTTATATCACCACACCGTGCCATTCATAGTAAATATGCGCAGTGCAATGCAGTATAATCACCACTGTGCTACTTTAATCGGTAATTGCACGGTCATGCCACACTGTACCCTAACAAAATTTGTATCATTTTTTTTCAACACAAATAGAACTTTCTTTTTGAGGTATTTGATGACCACTGAGGTTTTTATTTTTTGCAATATAAACAAAA
Organism: Glandirana rugosa; assembly: GCA_018402905.1. NCBI lineage: Eukaryota > Metazoa > Chordata > Amphibia > Anura > Ranidae > Glandirana > Glandirana rugosa. The sequence goes on along the minus strand of BLSH010214066.1, from coordinate 68,552 downwards.
AAAAGACCCAACATTTTGAAAAAAGAAAACAATATTTTCTACTTTCTGCTATAAAACATATCCAATTAAAAAAAATCAAATTTCTTAAATAAATTAATAAATTCAAGGGGTGGTGAAGGGCACTACAGTGGTGTGTTCTTTATGTGAAGAAAGCACAGGGAAGGAAGGATAATTTTTGGATATTCATAGAGTGATTGCACAAAGATTGCACAGTGATTGTACGGTGTGTGTAACTTTTCTATGGATCACATGGATCAATAAATACTGACTTTTGATTGACTTTTATTGTTTATTGATATTTGTGCAGCATTATGAGATCTATTATATTTGATTTAACATGTATGATCATATGATTTTATGAATTTATTATATAATTATTTATTGCACATGCACCTTTATGATGAATTAAGCTGAAAGTGCTTCATTACTATTTGGTTTAATTTATATACAAAGTGTAGTGATAACACAGTTTGGTGGTAGCAGCTTTTTGTTGAGAAACAGGTTGGATTTTGTTTTTTATTGAGAGCGTATAGTAGGTTATTATATTTGTTTTTGATTATACAGGTTATATAATGCTGCATAAAATAAAGGAAAGTAGACAATATGACTTTTGTGTGTGCTGTCAGCGATGACAGATCAAATCAGAGGGGGAAGTGACAGTTCAGACACATTATTACTATAAGATGTTGGTCCTGAGCATACAATCATAGTAAAGGGAACAGAAACACACATGTGATGATCCTTGGTGTGTACATAGATATAGGATGCAGTGTGCTGGGAATATACAGTGAAGATCAGTGACAGATCGGAGTGTGGTGTTAGACACCGATCAGTCCCGATCCCGGTGACTTGGCTCATGTCTGTGTCATAGGGACTTTCCTTCTCCAACCCCTCCCTCCCTCTGTCCCGACTGATGCCACTGCCACTACCTCAGTGCAGGAACTATCAGATCTAATCTCCCCCAGGATGGGTGACATCTCCCACTGGACTCTATAGAGGAGAGCTCAGCTGGACTGAGTGTCAGCTGCCTCTGCCTGCCGCCTCTGCCGCCTGTCTCACAGCCTCTCTCAGGTCCCAATCAGAGCTAAGCTGTGGGGAGGAAGATCACTCAGCCAGGGAAGGGGCCGGTGCAGCTGTAGGCGGCCAGTATTTGAAGTGTGGGGTGGGTGCACCTCGGTTTACACATGTGCCCGAAATTAATAAAAAAGACCCTCCTCCACTCCCACCAGCACAATCAGAGAGGGGCCCAGAAAATAGCAATTACACCCCTCTAGTAGGAGCGGCCGAGCGGGGGTGTTATTTATTCCCCCAGACTGCCTGTCTCTGATTGAGGCTGCCTGGGCCCGCCTGGGGAGCTGAGGACACCAGGCCCGGTACAATGGGGCCAGTTGTACTGGCTTATCAGCGGCCCTGGCTTCAGCCAAACACTAACCACGAGTGAAAGAAAAGTTTTTGTGTTCTCATTCATATTCTCTGAAAAATGGCCAAGAAATCTTAACCACTTTAAGACCGGGCCTCTTTTTGGAGTTCTGTGTTTGCAAGTTAAAACCATTTTTTTTGCTATAAAATTACTTAGAACCTCCAAACATTATATTTTTTTTACTAAAGTTAAAAAAAGTGGCGGCCATTACAAAACGTTATGCCACACCATATTTGCGCAGCGGTCTTACAAGCGTGATTTTTTTTTTTTAAAAATTCAGTTTTAAAAAGTTAAAAAATAAGACAACAGTAAAGTTAGGCCAATTTTTGCGAGGTCGTGCGACGTTGTACCCAAACGAAATTTGTGTCCTTTTTATCCCACAAATAGAGCTTTCTTTTGGTGGTATTTGATCACCTCTGCGTCATTTCTGATCGCCGCTATAAACAAAAGAAGAGTGACGATTTTGCAAAAAAAAACCAAATTTCTTACTTTTTGCTAAAATACAAATCCAAAAAAATATTATAAAAAAAACATTTTTTTTTCATCGATTTTGGGCGATTTATATTCTTCCTCATATTTGTGATAAAAAAAAATTGCAATCGGCGTCTATTGATTGGTTTGCGCAAAAGTGGTTGCGTTTACGGATGATGAGAATTCATTTCTGGGGTTTTTTTATTTTTTTTTTTTTTTACTAGTAATGGCGGCGATCTGCGATTTTTAGCAGTACTGCGATATTTCAGCGGACATGTCGGAACATTTTGACACTTTTTTGGGACCATTGGCATTTATACAGCGATCAGTGCTATAAAAATGCACTGATTACTGTGTAAATGCCATTGGCAGTGAAGGGGTTAACCTGCAGGGGGCGCTCTAAGGGTTAACAGTGTTCCCTGGGCGTTTTCTAACTGTGGGGGGACTGCCCTAACAGGAGAAGGGAAGTGATCACACCTTCCATGTAGAGGAAGGCTGTGATCACAGCCCTTCCCCCTCTCACAGAACGGAGGTCCGTGTTTACTTACACGGACCTCCGTTCTTTCACTCCGGGGGGGCATCGCGGGTGGCCAGCGGAGATCGACTCCACCGCACCCGCTCCCTGGCCCTCCCCGGACACAGTGAGTGTGCGGGCGCGCTCACTGGGCTCGATCTCGCGGCCGCCGTCGTATGACAGCGTTTTGCATTATCGAGCCACACTGTCGCCGTCAATTGCCGACCAGCGGTCGGCAAGCGGTTAAGACCATTGGGCAGAAGTGACTTGTGACGTCGCTTCCGCCCTGCCATGTTATGGAGTCGGGTGAACGGCTTCAGCCACTCACTCGGCTCACGGACACTGGGGGAGACGGACCCGATCATCTCCGCCGCTGCCGGTGGGCCCCGGTAAGCGGCGGAGATGACCGGAAACCGGTGGGAGGGGGAGTACCCCTCCCGGCGCTTATAAAAGTGATCTTGTGGCGAATCCACTGCAGAGACCACTTTTATCTTGTGCAGAATCGCCGGCACTAAAAAAAGATACTGGGGTTATGTTAGCTATCTGCTACCATAACAACGGTATTCCAATTCAAACTGATGCCATATTATGACGGCGGGCAGTCTTGAAGGGGTTAAATTCTGCCAGGGTATGTAAACTTATGAGCACAACTGTATACAAACAGAACTGGAAAGGATTTGGATTTGGACATTTGGCACAATATTTTGTTTATATAATATTTTGTTTATTCATTTAAAGTGTTACTAAACCCAGGATCCTGCATTCACTATATCTGGTCTCCAACAGTACACAGAACATGGAAATGCAATAGTTTTAGTAAATATGAACTGCTAAATACCTTTTCTCATCAGCAGTATGTAACAATCTTGTGACTTTTATCAGTTCCTGTTTAAAGCTTGTAGGAGGAGTTTTCATCCTGCGTTGGTTGTCCTATCAGGACCCAGGACCCTTGACCCTCTGTCTGGACAGTGCTGATTGGCCCTGTGCTGATCACATGCACCCTCCCAAAAACTCCTTAGCATTACACACCAAACTGAGTGTCTGCAGCCTGACCCCATAGGCTCTGTCTTATCAGGACCTGTTCTGGAGTCAGTGGAAGAAGAAGAGGTGCAAACAACTACAGGTAATAACATTATTGTGCACCGTGTACTGAGATCTAACTAGATATTTTTGATTCGATCCAAATTTGAATACTTTGAACCCATTCAAAAATGAATAAACAAAACAAACGTTTTCGTTCTGCACATGTCTACTGAACAGCCAAAGTTTCATCCAAAACAGGGTTTGGACTGAACCATAAGTTTATACCTAGTGCAGAGGCGTCACTAGAACCTTCAGGGCCCAGTGCAAGAAATCATGATGGGCCCCCCTGCCCCCCCCTCCACTCCCTTGGCGTCCAAGTTTGGGAGGGTGTCCCAGGGCTGGTACAAGGCAGGGGCGGGAGGGATGGATGCCCTGGGCGCTACAATTTCTGGAGGAGGGGGGCGCCATCAGAGGTGACAGCCTATATGACAGTCCCCAAGCTGCTTTGGCTACTGTTCAGCAGGGAAGCAAGGGGGTGGGCGGAGACATAGAGAAGACAGAGCGCCGGGATCTGCAAAGCCATAAAACAAGAATAAAACTTTCCCCAGCCGAGCAGACTATTTCTTTCTTCGTAGTAATCTCCTGTCATGTTGCGGTAAGTACATGACAGTTCCAGCCTCTTCTATTTCAATCCACCGGGCAGACTGGAACTACGTTTACTTGTCGCACATGACAGAAGATTACTATGCGGTGGCACCCGAAAATGAAGAAAGAGTCCGCTTGGCTGGGGAAAGTTTTGTTCTTGTTTCATCGCTACAGCTTTGCAGATCGCAGCACTCTGTCTTCTCTTTGCCTCTGCCCACCCCCTTCTTTCTGAGGGATTCCTCTGACTGGGATTGCTCACAGACCCCAGGACCAGTAGCCAGCCCAAGGACTAGTAGCCAGCCCCAGGACCAGCAGCCAGCCCCAGGACCAGTAGCCAGCTCCCAGGACCAGTAGCCAGCCCCCAAGACCAGTAACCAGCCCCCAGGACCAGCAGCCAGATCCCAAAATTAGTAGTCAGCCCCAGAACCAGTAGCCAGCCCCCAGGACCAGTAGCCAGCCCCCAGGACCAGTAGCCAGCCACAGGACCATTAGCCAGCCCCAGGTCCAGCAGCCAGCCCCATGACCAGTAACTAGCCCCAGGAAGTAGCCAGCAACCAGGACCAGTAGCCAGCCCCCAGGACCAGCAGCCAGTCTCAGGACAAGCAGCCAGTCCCAGGACCAGTAGCCAGCCCCCAAAACCAGCAGCCAGATCTCAGGACCAGCAGTCAGCCCCCAGGACCAGTAGCCAGCCCCAACAGCAGCCAGATCCCAGGACCAGCAGCCAGCCCCCAGGACCAGTAGCCAGCCCCTAGGACCAGTAGCCAGCCCCAGGACCAGCAGCCAGCCACCAGGACCACCAGGATCAGCAGCCAGCCACCAGGGATTGCTCACAGAACCCAGGACCAGTAGCCAGCCCAAGGACTAGTAGCCAGCCCCAGGACCAGCAGCCAGCCCCAGGACCAGTAGCCAGCTCCCAGGACCAGTAGCCAGCCCCCAAGACCAGTAACCAGCCCCCAGGACCAGCAGCCAGATCCCAAAATTAGTAGTCAGCCCCAGAACCAGTAGCCAGCCCCCAGGACCAGTAGCCAGCCCCCAGGACCAGTAGCCAGCTGCATGACCATTAGCCAGCCCCAGGTCCAGCAGCCAGCCCCATGACCAGCAACTTGCCCCAGGACAAGTAGCCAGCAACCAGGACAAGTAGCCAGCCCCCAGGACCAGCAGCCAGTCTCAGGACCAGCAGCCAGTCCCAGGACCAGTAGCCAGACCCCAAAACCAGCAGCCAGATCCCAGGACCAGCAGTCAGCCCCCAGGACCAGTAGCCAGCCCCAGGACCAGCAGCCAGCCCCAGGACCAGTAGCCAGCCCCCAGGACCAGTAGCCAGCCCCCAGGACCAGCAGCCAGATACTAAGACCAGTAGCCAGCCCCCAGGACCAGTAGCCAGCCCCCAGGACCTGTAGCCAACCCCCAGGACCTGTAGCCAGCCCCAGTACCAGTAGCCAGCCCCCAGGGACAGCACTCAGCTCCAAGGACCAGCAGTCAGATCTCAGAACCAGTAGCTAGGCCCCGGGACCAGCAGCCAGCACCCAGGAGCAGTAGCCAGCCCTCAGGAGCAGTAGCCATACCCCGAGACCAGCAGCCAGACCCCAGGACCAGCAACCAGACCCCAACAGCCAGATCCCAGGACCAGCAGCCAGACTTCAGCAGACAGATTCCAGGACCAGCAGCCAGACCCCAGGGCCCAGCAGCCAGACCCCAGGCCCTAGCAACCAGACTCTTTGCCCCAGCAGCTAGACCCTAGGATCAGCAGCCAGGCTCCAGCAGCCAGACCCCAAAGCCTAGCAGCCAGGCCCCAGCAGCCAGACCCCAGGACCAGCAGCCAGACCCAAAGCGCCAGACCCTTGGCCCCAGCAGCAAGGCCCCAGGACCAACAGCCAGTCCCCAGGAACAGCAGCCCAGCCCCAGCAGTCAGACCCCATGACCAGCAGACAGACCCCAGGACCAGCAGCCCAGCCCCATAAGCCAGGCCCCAGTCCCAGCAGCCAAGAATCAGGACCAGTGGCCAGCTCCAGGAGGACCAGCAGCTAGTTCCAGTACCCATTATGTAAGGTCAGGGAAGTCTTCTAGGGCTAGGACCGGGCATCAAAGTGCTATTAATATAATATTGTTTATTTTTACTATTGTTCAGTGACACTCTAATGTAGTCTCTCATGGGGCCTGGAGGGAACTCTTTCTATCAGAGATTCTCCAATGGTCACTCTGTTAGATAGACCCACCTCCAGGTCCCATTAGTCCCCATTATAGTCTCTAATGGGGCATGGTGGAGGCTCTAACAGACTCTCTAAGGGACACCAAGAGGGCCTTTGTTAGAGAGACCCCCCTCCAGGCCCCATTGTAGTCTCTAATGGGGCCTGGTGGGGTCTCTTTCTAACAGACTCTCTAACAGAGGCCCTCTCTGTCTTCATTAGAGAGACCCCCCTCTAGGTCACATTACAATACTCTGCTTCTTTGTTTAATGTTAACAGATCGTGGAAGGATCCCAGGGTATCGAAGACTCCTTAGGGTAGCAGAGGAGTTAGTAAGATGACCACGCCCGTGGGGGGGGCAGTTTGCCATCTTTGTCCCGGGCACCAAATGACCTTGTCCCCACCTTGGGGTGTCCATGGACATCCTTACAAAACCCTGTCTCCCGCATGTCCCCTGGGACGTGCATCCAGCGCAATCACAGCTGTCCTTTACCATGTGATCAGCCCTTTCCTCCCACGCTGTGCCTGTGTGAGGAAAGGACTGCTGTTAACCATCAAGAATGTCAGTAAATTGCTTACACTGATAATCAGTGCCCCAATCATCAGTACCAACTATCTGTGCCCAACAATGCCACCTATTAGTGCCCATGCTGTCTATCAGTGCTCATCAATGCTGTATCTGTGCTGTGATTCAGTGCTGCCTATCAGTGCCCATCCCCACTCACTACTTTACATTGTAGCAAAGTGTCATTTCTTCAGTGTTGTCACGTGAAAAGATACAATAGAATATTTACAAAAATGGGAGGGGTGTACTCACTTTTGTGAGATACTGCATATATATATATATATATATATATATATATATATATATATATATATATATAGTGGCGGCCCGTGCATTGAGGGCGCATGGGCATAGCCCCTATCTATGGGCCTGGCCCCTTTCAGGACGCCGGATGCATAGATTACAATTGCGGGGATAGACGGGGATGTTTCCTTTGAAGCACGTGATTAGAATGTGATTAGAGGCTTTAATCGGCTTCAAAGTAAGGTGGGCTCTGGGCGCAGAGAGTGCGCTCCGACCCCACCCAATTGTGTGATGATAGCGAATTAATTTTCGCTATTTTCACACTATAGGTCCTCCTCGCCAATCGGGAGCCAGGTCGGTGAGACCTGTTTCCTGATTGGCCAAAGCACCAGGCGATCCTATTGGATGCCTGCGCTTTGCAAGAAGGAAACATGCTCCGCCGTTGCTGTGTGTGAGAGACAGGAGGATCCTCTCCCTCCTTACAATTTGCACTGCATTACTTTTTGAAGCACACCTCAACTGTATCACATGGTTCATTACATGGGCATCCACAGAACTTTTTTCGGGGGGGGGGGGCATTATTTTAAGGCTCCGCCCCTTTTCAACAATGTAATATGATTTTGATCAGCGGTAAACCTGTAAGTACAGAGGTTTCCCCTACTGAGTTTTCTTTTTGAAAATGTCAGCACCATGGCTCTGTTGTTCCATTATTTATATTCATTAACCCAGAGGAGGTATGCAGATAAGAATTTTTAACTTTCCTTCAACTTTTCTGATCTGTGTACAGGCTCTGGCTTAGAAAACATTCAGACCTACAGGTCAGCATTACAGCCAGGTAAAGAGCATTTTTAGAAGGTTAGCAATGATATATCCTGCATATCTATCATGAAATAATTAAACACCTTGACTGCAATTATACAAGTAGTGCTGTTAGATGAGCTCCAGAAAATGGACACAGACTGCCTCACCTCCAGCAGGTGCTGGTGTAGGTGAACAGCTCATAATCGGCTCTTCAGACGTGCTCCTTTCCTTCCCTCAGGCTCTGAGCCGTGCTGCCTGGAGAAAATGGAGGAGGTAGGTGAAGCCAAAATTGACCAGGTGCAAAGGAGGTACCTTCTCTGGTCTGAATGCTGGGGCCTCGCCTTGGCCTCATGACGTGACGTCACTGGTTGTCATAGGTGTGCGCAGCTTATTGCATTAGGGTGTGCACCCCAAAGCTTAAACACACATGCCCGTATATATATATATATATATATATATATACTGTATACAGAGACTCTAAGGGCCCATTCATACTAGGAACTGCATGTGAATCATACAGGAACGCTGTATGGTTCCTGTGCGATTCACATGTTCTCTGCAGTGTGATTTCAGCCCATTCATTTTGAATCGGCTGAAACAGCACTGAACTACTTTTTGAAATGCACCTCAACTGCATCACATGGTACCATAATGCACTGTATTAACTGACCCCCGCAGCAGATCACAAAGGGCAGTGCGATTGGAATGCAGTGCAGGAAGCTGCACGGGGATGCGGCTCTATCGCACTGCATTCCAGTGTGAACAGGCCCCTATAAGTAAATATAAATAGACATGTATTAAAACATTGAGAGTGTCAGTAGAGCAGAAGTTGGTGTCAGCAGGACAGTGGATGGTGTCAGTAGGGCAGTGGACAGTGTCAGTAGGGCAGTGGAGGTTGTTAGTAGGGCAGAGAATGGTGTCAGTAGGGCAGAGGACGGTGTCAGTAGAGCAGTGAACGGTGTCAGTAGGGCAGTGGATGGTGTCAGTAGAGCAGTGGACAATGTCAGTAGAGCAGTGGATGGTGTCAGTAGGGCAGTGGATGGTGTTGGTAGAGCAGTGGATGATGACAGTAGAGCAGGCTGTGAGGGGCACCTGTGATGACCCCTCTATTTGTAAGAGGTCACATGGTGTAAATGTATGGTGAAGAAACTACTCACCTTGGAGGGTATTGGTTCCAGATCCATTCTTATATCTGGAGTGGTGCCATAGCTGGACGGAATCTTTCAGGTGTTTCCAAAACCAAGAGGCATACCTTCTTTAATATCAGTGGGCGCACACCGTCAAGCCTGATTGACCCATTGGGCATAAGCCCTTTTGGGTCCATGAGTTCTGGTAAGCCTTCTAAAACCTTGTACACATGCACTGATTATCGTACAAGCACACGTCCAACTTTTGTCCAAATTGGCTGTCTATGGTTTTGTCTAGCCTTTTGACGGTAGTCAAGTAATCGTCCAACAAAGCCTAACGTAGTGACGTGTTACGAGCTTATTAAGAGGAAGTTCAGGTGAATGTGATTTCTGAATTACGAACACAGGTTTACACGACCGAACACTTCCTCGATTCCGAGCATGTGTGTTTGTACTTACATTTGTTGGTCCAACTTCTGTACACACGAGCCAAAAATTGGCCAACGCCTTGTTGGCCAACAAAAGTTCTCTAGTCTGCACAGACAACTTCTGTTGGACAGTAATTGGAAATTGTCTGTTGGATTGTGAGTACTAATGGTCGGATTATCGGACAACAGACTGTTGGACGACCCTTGTTGGCCGATTATTGTACCGTGTGTACGGACCTTTAGTGTTGGTGGTGGCTGTCGTATCTGCACATGAGATCTCTTGCAGTAACACATAGAAAAGTCACAGATGTTTTTTCCTCTTTGAACTTTGGAAACAATATTGCCACCTCAATCATATGAAAGCACACGGACAAATGAATGTTATCATACTAACCACTTTTGTACTGTGTATTTATGTTATTTAAGTGTTTGTTATAGTCACTATTTGCACTTTACTGTTTATGCCCGATATATGCCATTTTTGGATATGAAGTAAATTTAATATGTATCCACGATTAGTTATTTATCATTTTAGCACTGGACATTTATCCATAATCACAAATTTGTGGTGTCCCTTTCTCTTGGAATGCGAGCTGGGCATAAAGGTGATTATCACTTTCGGGTGCAGGCACCCGATAATTAAACTTAAGCCCTAGCCTGCCTCAGCGGATTGATATAGAAGAGGCCAGGACTTTCATTTAATTGTCGGGAGCCTCAGTGCAGTAGATCACTCTGCCTGTACCCGAAAGTGGTTAAATAATCCCTTTTTCTGCCCAGGCACGCCCTGAATGTCTGTGTGCGGACACCTTATTTTGGGGGGGCACTTGCACGTCCCCCCCTTTGTGGACGCCCATGCTTCATTATATCCAGCAACTGTTGGGATAATGAAAACTTTGTAACATACAACATATTGTGCAGAGTGTAGTGATTGGAGATGTGGGAGGGAAGAGGGCCACCTAGGCCCTGGAAATGAATATTATGACTAGTTGCAGAGGACAACACATGCTCTATTTTCTTCCTGACAGTGACTGACCAGTACAGATCTAAGTCTCTCCAGTAGTAACCAATATAAATGAAAGTATCCCCAGTACCAACCAGTACAGATCTAAGTGTTCCCAGCAGTGACCAGTGTAGAGCTTAGTGTCCAGAGCAATGGCCAGTAAAGATATGAGAGCCCCCAGCAGTGACCAATACAGACCTTAGTGTCCTCAGTGTGACCAGTACAGATCTCAGTGTCCCCAGCAGTAATCAGTATATAGGAAAGATAGGTATTGTACTAACATGCACAAAGATGGACACAGCATACCAATATGTATAACAATGTCAGCTGGCAGCAGTCTCTGGGATCCCCCAAAGGAAATGATAATGACAGAGCAGCGGAAAATGAGAAAGCAATATCTAAGCATAGTAAGTAATGAGGGAACTCGCAGAAAGTGGTAAGAGAGTAGGGATTGCACTTACATCGAAGGTAGAAGTATACGACATCTAAATGATCTACTGTGGTGACCTCCTCAGGTGCTAGTTTTTACTCGAGTATAAGCGTGGTATGTCTGTAGCAGTATTAGTAGGTAGCAATATTTTACATATTTGTCAGTGCAGCATTAGTGAGAACAATGGTATAAAAAGGAGAACATAAATGCACTCACATTCCAGGTCTGGAGCAATGGCATTACTCATAGAATCCAGCAGATGGCAACCTCCTATCCATCCACGGTGTTGGTAGCCTAGGGAGGTGAGCAGAGTGGGGTTCCTGGTGAATGTCCCCATCAGCCAGTGGAGATACAGCATATCCCAAGTATGGAACAGCTATAAGGCTAAAGAGAGAGTTTTTTCAACAGTAAATGTTGTATTTATTCCAATCAATACAAACAAATATAAAAACAGCATTGCCTTCCATGTGTGTCATTTTTTACAATATAGCTGTCTCGAGATGTCTTAGGTGGTGTTAAATAGATCATACAGAAGGTATACAGATGCGTGGTTTTAAAGCATTTTTTTTGTCTATTGTTTTAAAGAATTGTAATAAAATATTTTACATTTTAAAAAACTTATTTGAGCATACCTATAAAGTCCATATTTGTTGCTCCAATATTTCTGAAGTCAAGAACCAATCACAAGAACCCAGGACTCATAATTTACTGTGTTACGGACTAGAATGGTAGATACCAGTCCTGGACGTTTAGACAAGTAATTTTGAATGCCCAAGTGCATGCCTTCCACCATTAATATATTTTACATGCTGCTCATTAAACCAGTGCCAAAAGTACAGTATTAGCCCTCAGTAACTCTTTCAGTTTACTATAAAATAGTGCATTCACATTTTTCATATTGATTTTTGGCTCTTTACCTTCCCTAATAGGTATGTTGGTGCCGTTGTGCAAATTTTTGCAGCCAATAGCATAATACAAATCTGTACCTTATGTGCTTATCGACAATGGTCTAATTGTTATGGTTAGGGTGGATTGCTTTATAAAATGGAAATGACTTTGCTAGGTGTGGGTCTAGTTGACATGAAACAGGTAAACCAAGTTAAAATTAAAGTAAAAATAAACTCTAAACCCGTGGCTGTGTGGGCCAAGGACGTCAACCTCCAACTCCAAAATGTTCCGATATTTACAGTTGGATCCTTGTAAATTTAAACTAGGTCCTCTGAACGCACTGGCTCCAGACTCCCTGGAAGCCTTCACCTAACAGGTGACAAAGCCAACAGCTATTTCTCCATTCCAGGGAAACTTAACTTTGCTATATGGAAAACTGTTATTTTCATTGATTCCTTCAAAGTAGCACTTGTGTGTCTAGTTCAGTCAATAAATGAAGTCTGTTTAGGCAAACTGCCTGGCCTATTTATGAATCAACATCAGCTTCAGTTTTTATAAAACTCGCTCTCTGCATATGTATTAAGTGGATCCCCTGAGCTCTTTAAAATATAATTGAGCTGCTTATTAGTGTGGCAATGCCAGCTTGGCAGTTCTTTACACAAACTCTTCAACTAGTTCAAATTCAGTTACACATTCATTTTATTCATTTATTTTTTTATCTGGGGAAAGAAGATTTTATCTTGCATTCCAATAAGATGCATGAGATACATATAAAAATATTTAGTAATTAAATGAAGAAAGCTTTCGTTATGCAAAAGGAGACTGTTTCCTGCAATACTTACCTAACTTTTTTTCTTTTACTGTTTGTGGTGACATGGCAAGAAAAACTCCTGGGGTCTTTATATGATGTGAGGAGACGAGTAAGGGTTTGGACTCAATGGGGAAAATTCAGCTTGAGTTTGACATCAGTTTGGGAGATCATTCAGAATTCATAGCAGGCACGTTTGTTCTGCAGTTGTTCTGCATTTGAAATACTTCAACTGCTTTTACATTTCCAACAACTTGTATGGGAATAAAAGCAGTTCTCAAAAGGAACAAAAACCCGCCGACACTGGCCCTAATACATTTCATAAGGGTAACAGAGGCTACAAATTTGTATATTTGTAGCACCTGTTCTGGGTCAGAGTTGGTCAGAGTCTATAGAGGTTCCCTTTGCGAGATCAGTTTGATCAGTTTGATCCCCCTTTGAAGTTAATTAATGTTTCATTCTATATCTGCTGGCCATTTTGCCATCCTACTACCTGACCTGAGTCTGTCTAAATGTCAGAAACTAACTAACAAATGCTATGTTAATCAGGAACGGCTTCCACTTCAAATTCCTCTTTGCCGTCCACAAGAATTGGCCAAGTTCCAAACCGGGAAAGGGTCCTGTGTTATGCGTTTCAGTAAGGTGACGTGAAATACCGGGTGCACTCACAGGGAAGGAGGAAGGTCCAACTCGTATGCTACCCTGTTGATCTTCCTTCTCACAGGGAAAGGACCGATTAACCTTGGACCTAACTTCTTGGAAGGGCATGACAACCTCAAGTTCTTGGTTGCCAACCACACTCGGTCACCCGGTTGTAGGACCAGTTCCCCACTTCTCCACTTGTCGAATGCCCTTTTGTTGGACTCCTGAGTCCGAGCTAGGATTTCCTGTAACAGCTTACTATTCCTTGTCAGGAATTCCACAGTCTTCTGTACCACAGGTACCTCACTTTCCGGAACCAGGTTGGGTATAAATGTGGGGTGATACCCCAAGTTCGCCCAGAACGGGGACTGCTTAGTGGCTGAATGCTCGGTGTTACTGTAGGCGAATTCAGCCATAGGTAGCAGAGAGACCCAGTCATCTTGGGCAAAGGAAGAGTAGCATCGGATATATTGTTCCAGGGTCTGGTTAGTCCTCTCGGTTTGACCATTTGTCTGGGGATGATAAGCAGATGAGAATGCTAGTTTGATGTTTAATGCAGAACACAATGCTTTCCAAACCTGGGAGGTGGACTGCACCCCGCGATCCGAGACAATGTTGACAAGGAGCCCGTGCAGTCGGACCACTTCCTTAATGAATGCCCCAGCAGTCTCAGTTGCGGTGGGGGTGCCCTTCATTGGGATGAAGTGGGCCATCTTAGTGAGGCGATCCACAATTACAAAGATGGCATTAAAGCCTTCTGACGGGGGTAACTCCACAATGAAGTCCATTGATATGTGCGACCATGGCCGCTCTGGAATGGGAAGCGGGTTCAGCAGACCCCATGCATTTGCCCGGCTGGTCTTATGTTGGGCACAGACTGGACAAGCGCTGACGTACTTCTGACAGTCCTTGTCAGCGGTGGGCCACCAAAAGGAGCGCAAAAGCAGCTCTGCAGTCTTGCGATCGCCAAAGTGCCCGGCCAGTTGGTGGTCGTGGCAAAGTTCCAACATGGTCAAACGTTGCGTTTGTAGTTTGTCCTGGAACCACCATAGTCCATCTTTCAGTGTCAGTCTAGGGTCAGCGGGCACAGTAGGCCTGGCCAGGGATCTCTTAACTTGGGACAGCAGATCTTCCTGCATCAGCAAGAAGCTCCGGGACGGGAGGATGGTATCCGGTGGCGTGGAGTTGCCGGGCTCACTGAACATCCTGGACTGAGCGTCTGGCTTTACATTCTCCGACCCAGGCCTGTAAGTAATGTGCAGGTTAAAGCGAGAGAAAAACAGAGCCCATCGTGCCTGGTGTGGTTTCAGTCTTTTAGCTGTGCGCAGGTACTCTAGGTTCTTATGGTCTGTGAAGACCATGACAGGGTGTAGAGCTCCTTCCAGCAGGTACTGCCATTCCTCCAGGGCGGACTTGATTGCCAGGAGTTCCTGGTCTCCCACATCATAATTTTTCTTAGGTGCGGTAAGTTTGCGAGAGAAAAAGGCAATGGGGTATAGCGAGGCCTTTGGACCTCATCTCTGGGACAGGACTGCTCCCACTGCTGTCTCCGAAGCGTCCACCTCTAGGATGTAAGGCAGAGCTGAGTCTGGGTGCTTAAGAACAGGTGCCGTAGTAAACAGTCTTTTGAGTTTCAGAAAGGCCATTTGGGCCTCGGGGGACCAGTGGAAGCGGGAACCTTGCTTAGTGAGTTGGGTGATGCAAGAAATCACAGCAGAAAATCTTTAATAAACCTCCTATAGAAGTTGGCGAAGCCTATGAACCATTGGACCCCTTTCCTGTCAATGGGAGCTGGCCAGTCTATGATTGCAGAGACCTTCTGAGGATCCATAGTGACTCCAGTGACTGAAATGTTGAAGCCCAGGAACGAGATACTGGAACACTCGAAGGCACACTTTTTGGCCTTAGCATAGATTCCATGCTGACGTAGGCGTTGTAAGACACACCCAACATGCCTGCGATGTTCTTCCAGAGAGGCCGAAAAGATGAGAATGTCATCAAGGTAAATGATGACGAACTGGTCCAGGTAGTCATGGAACACATCATTAACCAGGTGCTGAAATGTTGCTGGAGCATTGCAGAGCCCAAAGGGCATTACTAAGTACTCATAGTGCCCGAACCTTGTCCAGAAGGTGGTCTTCCATTCGTCACCCTCCCGGATGCGAAAGGGATTATAAGCTCCACGCAGATGCAACTTGGTAAACACAGCAGCAGTTCCGAGTCTTTGAAACAGTTCAGGAACTAGTGGCAAAGGGTACTGGCTTTTAACGGTAATCTTAAGGTCTCGGTAGTCTATGCAGGGTCTGAGAGTGTGATCCTTCTTCTCCACGAAGAATATTCCAGCCCCTGCAGGTGAAGTAGAGGGTCGAATGAAACCTTTTTTAAGGTTGTCGTCAAGGTAAGCCTTGAGGGCTTTTAGTTCCAACTCCGAGAGTGGGTAGATTCGGCCAAAAGGTACTTCTGCCCCTGGTAGCAGTTCTATAGGGCAGTCGTATGACCTATGAGGTGGAAGAGTATCTGCCCCCTTCTGACTGAACACATCCAAAAACTCATGGTAGACAGATGGAACAGCGAGACGGGTTTCTGGATCAGAGTCAGAGTTCAGACTAAGCACTGCAGTGGGGAATTCTGGAGCCGGTGGCAGACAGTTGTGTTGGCAGTAAGGGGATAGAAACGATGGGGCAGTGTGCCCGGAGCCATGGCAGACCCAGAATGACTGGGAAGAGAGGGGACACTATGGCGTCCAATGACAGGTGTTCCAGGTGGCCACCCATTGTCCGGGCAAGAAGAGGAACTGTCTCGTGGGTGACTGCTCCCGACTTAATGGAGGACCCATCAGCCAAGTGGATGGCCATCCAAAGGGCCTTAGGCTTGAGTGGGATCTGGTGCTGAGCTGCAAAGGCCAGGTCAATGAAGCAGCTACAGGCTCCGGAGTCTAAGACAGCTGGGTCCTGGATATTCCGGTCAGGGAGCTGGAGATGCAGTGGCAGAACAAGATGGTTGGGTAGGTCGGGCACAGATAAAAGTCCTCCTGGGGTGGCATAAAGCCTGTTTCCTGGCTTAACCAGACAGGACTTGACAAGGCATCCAGCACCACCACAGTAGAGACAGAGGCTGTGGGTCAGGTGCCTGTGTCTCTATTCAAGGGAGAGGGAGGAACGTAGAGCTCCGGGTTGCGTCTGGACGAACCAAACCTGCAGCTACTTCGGTTCTACGCTCCCGCAGGCGTCGATTCACCTGGATGGCCAGGTTGATCAGGGCTTCCAGTGTCTGGGGGACACCCACATGGGCCAGATCGTCCTTAAGCGGCTCCGAGAGCCCCAACCGGAACTGGTGACGGAGCGCAGCATCGTTCCATGAGGTATCTGCGCTCCAGCGCCGGAACTCCGCCACGTAGTCTTCCACCGTATGGTGGCCTTGCTGGAGTGCGTGGAGAGCAGCCTCGGCTGTGGCAACCTGATGGGGATCCTCGAACAGCCGAGTCATAGACTGAAAGAAAAGGACAAGGTTGGTGGTTTCAGGAGCCTTTTGTTCCAGCAATCGGTGAGCCCATGCTTGTGGCGCATACCGTAGTAGCGAGATGACCAGTCCCACTTTAGTGGTGTCTAGCGAGAAGGTGTGGGGTTGCAGAAGGTAATACAACTCGCATGCACTGCGGAAGGCACGAAACTTCCGGCGGTCCCCCATGAACTGCTCAGGCAAAGGTACCTTGGACTCACTAGGTAGGACCAGCATGGTGTGGGCATCCAGCAGGCTGGTACTGGGAGAGGCTGACAAAGAGAGTTTCAGGATTCGGTTCCAACTGGGTGTATTCTCCCTGTAAGTCCTTCACCGCCTGGGTGAGCCCGGTTAAGTGTATACTTAAATCCTCCATAGGAGAGGGCCACTGCGCAGACTTGGACTGGCTGTCCGTTGCTGTCACGTACCTGATGGTAGAGTCTGACTTATGCAGTAGGCAACCTCTCTTACGGCCCTAGTTCCAGAACCCCTGGTAGAGCAGACAGGGAGCGTTGGAGAACAGGGGAGCACGAGGGCTGGATTGGACACAGGTGATGGTAAGATGTCCTCCAGAAGTCCGTGCTAGACTGAAGAGTAGTGATGCAGGCCGGGTCAATAACATGCGGGCAAAGCAGTACAGGAGGAGCAGGTAATCGGGTGGTCGGGTGCAGGCAGGGTCATTAGCAGGCAGGCGGGTTGAGGTACACAGGGATCAGACAGAGTGGTCGTAGGCAAGCCGGGGGGTCGGTGCAGGGAGAGTTCAAGCAGATGCGGGTTCAGGCCAGGTCACAGGTAGCAGGAAGCTCAGAACGGGTCGCTCAGGAAAACGGTAACGCTGTAGATCCAACAGCACCGCTTGCAAGGTGCTGACAGCTTAAATGGCCATCTGGGGACCATGCCAGCGCACACGCATGCGCACCCGCGCAAGGCACTGGCGCGCACACGTGCACAAACACGCGCAAACGCTACGTGCACCGATGCATGGGTCTCCTGGCCCGGATTTCTGAGGTGGAAGTGGTCTCCTGACACTAATACAGTTAATGCTTGTGCACACAGACAAGCACAGACAAGCACACAGACAAGCTTGAGCCAGCATCCAGTGTACACTCACACATCGGCGCATCTGTGTGCGCCAGCGCCACACGCATTGGGGTCAAACTGACTGTTTAAAGGTGTGTGCTAATTGCTGGATGTTCTTCACCTTTCCCATGATCTGTGTTCCTGCTCTGCCTGCTTCCCTAGTACTGACCTTGGCCAGCTACTGGACCTTGCTCTGCCTGCTTCCCCGGTACTATCTTCAACCTGCTTCCTGACCACGCTGCTGCCTCACCCTGTTTGACCCTGTCTCACCTTTACTACATTTCCGACCATGGCAATCACCTGCTACCAAGCTACCGGCACTCGTGCCTCTTTGAGTCACCACATTCAGGGGTGTCCGGAGCAGAGCTGAAAGGGAAGCCCTCTTTGAACACCTCCAACCTAGGTACTTGATACTAAATCAAGAACTTACAAGGCATCTTGTTGGATTATGCATAACTGTAGTCTATATATCCACATGTACAAATTTTCTTTGGTACTAGTATTACTACTAATGATCCAGGATGTTTTTACAGGCTCTTATGAAGGGGGCAGGACCCCAGAAACTCACCAACCACCATCGGACATGGCTAGATGCAAGCTGTATTTGTGCTGGATCTCTTGATTCATCCTCATGTGAAATTTCAAGCCACTTGAGAAGACCTTTGATGTATTGATGTAGTATTTGTCCTTGTATCAATCAATAAATTGTTGAGCACTCCCTCTGATGGCTTGGATATGGTAGGATTCTGGGGGTTGAAAGCAGTAGAAATCCAATTTCAGGTGCAAAAATGTAAAGAGAAATCATAGTTTTTTTGGGCGATTTCATTAACTTTTAAATGTTTACATATTTATAAGCTGAACCTTTATGTCACTCTTTGTATAACTTGTATCAAATCCTAACTTTTGAAATTGCACATTCAATTGAGACTGTTTCCATGTCAGAACATTCTGGGAAGTTTAAAAAGACAGACAGCTCTTTCCAACCGAACTTGCTTTTTACATTTTTTTAACTATTTATAAAAATGTTTGTTTTGCTTATAAATGATGGTTTAAAACACCAAAGAAAATATTGACTTGTTTCATCTTCAGTTTATTTATGTATTTATTACAGGTACTTATATAGCGCCGTCAATTTACACAGCACTTTACATATACAGTATATTGTACATTCACATTGGTCCCTGCCTTCAAGAAGCTTAAGGTCCCTAACACACATTCATACATATATTGGCCAATTAAGACAGGATCCAATTAACCTACCAGCATGTCTTTGGAGTGTAGAAGGAAACCAAAGTACTTAGAGGAAACCCACACAGGCACAAGGAGAACATGCAAACTCAAGGCAGTTAGTGACATGGTTGGAAACTGAAGCGCAGTTAAATATCAATTGTTAGGCCAATTGGCTACTGAGAGAGAGAATTTTGGCACTGAAACATTATTACTGTAGAAATGATTGTTATGCTATGGCAGAGGTGCTCAATCTTTTAAATAGTAAGGGCCACTTAAAGGTTGTAAAGTCTCAAGGTTTTTCATCTTAATGCAGTGGTCTCCAAACTGCAGCCCTTTGCTTGCTTTTATCTGGCCTTTTGGGCACTATTTTTATCCACTGATACAATGAAGAAAGTATTCCTCCCAATGACGCCAAAGATGGGGCAGTATTCCTCCCAATGATGCCAAAGATTGGATACAATGCCCCTCCCAGTGACACCAAAGATGGGGCACAATGCCTCCCAATGACACCAAAGATGGGGCACAATGCCTCCTAATGACATCAAAGATGGGGCACAATGCTTCCCAATGACACCAACGACGGGGCACAGTTCCTCCCACTGACACCAATGCTTGGGCATTACACCTCACACTGACACCAAAGATAGGGCTTTGTATAATTCCACTGTTGCCTGGCCCTTTGTTTAGAAAGTTTGGAGACCCCTGCCTTAATGCATTCTATGCATTAAGGTGAAAAACCTTCTGTGCTGCAGCTGCCCCCAGAGCCCCCACTTTGTCTTACCTAAATCAGTTTGTTCTAACAATGAACACGCTGTCTCTCTCCTCATTGAATAGATTGATAGCAGCGGGAGCCATTGGCTCCCGCTGCTGTCAATCAAATCCAGTGTCATGGTTGCCAGGGTTGGGGCCCAGTCCTGCTGTCTGTGTCAATGGACGCAGCAGCGGGACTCATGAGCGTGCCTGCATGGGTGCCCCCATGGAAAGCATCTTTTCATGGGGGCACCTGATGAAGAGGAGGGGCCAGGAGCGCTGCCGGGGCACCCTAGGAGAGGATCGGGGCTGCTCTCTGCAAAACCCTTGCACAGAGCAGGTAAGTATAACGTTTGTTATTTTAAAAAAACAAAACAAACCTTTACAATCACTTAAAGTGAATTGGTAACTGGTCGCGGGCCACAATGAAATAAAATGGTTCAGAATTTTGAATTTTTTATTTTGAATATCATAATGAACATTTTCCTCCTGCCGCTGATGAATGCTGGTGACAGGAAAATTGGCTGCAGCTTTCCTGTGAGTTAGCTATTCTTTGCCATAGACTTCTATTATATCTTGCGGGTGTGGTGCACTTTCTTAAAGACAACCAAAACGCCTGCATTCAGAAGTTTTGGAGTTCCTTCAGAAAGCACACAACACCCACAGGATAAAATAGAAGTGCACTTCCCTGGTATGAGGTTGTGGGCTACATGTTGAGCACCCCTGTACTATGGCCTACATTACATGATTTTATTCAATAAACAGTTGTATTCTTAAGTGTTAACATGCAGTAACTCCCCCATCACCATGCAAAGGAAATTTTTACATAAAACCTTTCCATTAATATATACCCTATTTTAGATCCAGTTATGTGGGCAGTGGGGGGTAGCAAAGTGCTGTATATTGCCTCCTGAAAACATCACAGACACAAAAGAACATTCCCTTTAAGTGCGGGACTTTAATAGCGCTATATTGAGGTACAAATATAGTAAAATATACAGAATTTATTGGTACAAAAGCGTATATAAAAAATGTAATAGACATACATAGAATGATAAAATGGTGATCATAAAATGGTGCAAAATATTAAATCGTCAAAGTACAGACACCGCACGCATTTCGGGATTCCTTCTTCAAAGGTGTCATAATTAGAGTTGAGCGAACCCGAACTGTAAAGTTCGGGTCCGTACCAAACTTTTGGGTGTCCGGAACCTGGACCCGAACCCGGACTTTTCAGAAAAAGTCCGGGTTCGGGTCCGGGGTTCTGGTATTTTATTCCATGTGTTGAAAAGCTGCCAAGGGCAGCCAATCAACAAGCGTTTCACTGGTTTTCCCTTAGAAGTCATCACAGCCATGCCTACTAATGGCATGGCTGTGATTGGCCAGTGCACCATGTGACCCAGCCTCTATATGGGGCTGGAGTCACCGTGCTGCATGTCATATGCCCTCAGGATAGTTTAACCACTTCAGCCCCGGAAGGATTTCCAGCTTTAGGACCGGAGCACTTTTTGCGATTCGGCGCTGCGTCGCTTTAACTGACAATTGCGCGGTCGTGCGACGTTGTAAACCCAAAAAAACGTTTTAACAGTGAGAAGAAAACAAATATCGCCGCTAGTCTTTACTGCGTCGCCACTAGTTTATGGTGGTTTTCTTTCGAGATAAACACCCTTTTTTTCCTGCGTTTAAAGCAAACCCACGTTGCAGCGTGCTGGCGCGTTAACAGTCAATTTCGCTGCGTCGCGGCTTAGCGTTTTTCACGAGGCCAGGATTTCGACCTTTAGGAAGGCCCCGACTTCACCAATTTGATAGGACTCCCGTATACTGTACGTCGTGCCACTGAGGTCGGGGTATATCTCCGACCCAGTGTACCACGTGACCGGTTAGTG
>BLSH010214066.1:0-28929 GCA_018402905.1 Glandirana rugosa | reverse complement strand
TACATATCCCCCGTCTAAGGTCCGCACACGATACATGTCCCACGTGTACATAGCACACGCCTGGAATCTGCCCCCTATACATAGCACACGCCTGGAATCTGCACCCTATACATAGCACATGCCTGGAATCTGCACCCTGTACAAAGCACACGCCTGGAATCTGCACCCTGTACAGAGCACACGCCTGGAATCTGCACCCTATACATAGAACATTCCTGGAATCTGCACCCTGTACAAAGCACACGCCTGGAATCTGCACCCTGTACATAGCACACGCCTGGAATCTGCACTCTATACATAGCACATGCCTGGAATCTGCACCCTGTACATAGCACACGCCTGGAATCTGCACCCTGTACATAGCACACGCCTGGAATCTGCACCCTGTACATAGCACACGCCTGGAATAAAGTCTGCCATTTCCCCCTTAAAAATAAATAATTGCGGGTCGCGGCTAAGCACCTCCCATTCATGACATTGTCGAAAGGGGCGGAGCATGGGTGAACTTAAAATGATGCCCCCCCCCTGAAAAAAGTTCTGCGGATGCCCATGCAACAGGGTGTGTCCAAGGGCCAACCCCCACGGAGGGCAGGTCCCTGATAAGATGCCAGGGGGGGTGCCCCAAGGGCAGTAACAGCTGGGGCTTGTAAAGCCCATTACATCAGAGTCTCAGGGAAAATGGTGAATCAGGGAGATAGTGCGCAGGATCGGACTTAATTAAAGTTTGCTATTGAGTTTTATACTGCTTTAACAGTGATGGAAATATAAAATGTAAAATCAATGTTCCAAAACGTTCTTTCTATAGCTTTCTAACTTTCGGTATCACTTTTTTTCTTTTGCTTAGATTCCCTTATCTTTCTTCACATATGGTAAGGTACCTGCCTTGTTAGAAATGCTCAGCTCTGACACAGTCCCACAATGCATGTCTACAGTAGCCAATAAGTGTGCACTCAACAATCTTTAATTGACAAGCTGCGTTACAGCAGAGAAGGGAGAATGGAGTAGGGATAAAGTCACTTTGTAGACTAAATATAGATATTTCTTTAATTAATAAAAAAGGAACAATGTGCCAGAGGCAGAAGTTAAGAGAAAAAATAAGGCAGTTAGCTAAATTGGTAAAAACTGTTCTTTTCACTGTATTTGCCTTGTATGGCCGTGGAGAGAAGGAAGTCCTCCACAAAAGTGAAGAATAATCCTGCATATCCCTGACAATAATCACAGGGGCAGTATAGTAGTAAAAGATCATATGTATAAGTGATTGCCAAAAAAATAAATAAAACTAAAATCAAATCCATCTGCAGTGTTCTCTATACCTATAGTCTTTAAGGGATTGACCTAAGAACATTTTTTCCAGTACCTGTAATAACTTTCTGTAACACCACTAGATGGAGCTTCAGGCTAAACTTTCCATTCCATGGTGTTTAGTCTTGATCCGACAAGCTAAAATGGTTTTGTGATATAGAAAAAAATAAAGTGTACTTGTTTTATAAATTTTAAATTATTTTCTTTGCTCGCATTTTTTTTCTGGAGCTTTTTTCCTGTTGAGCACCACAGTATTGTTTTGCTGATTGCATACATCCCATTCCCCCATCCCTGACTCTATAGTATACCTGGGAATATCTCTATCTTTCCTTCCATCCCTGGCTTAGTATAGGATCCTTGGAATATTATTTCCTCCCATCCCTGACTCAACAGTGTAGGGTCCCTGAAATATCATTTCCTCCCATTTATGAGTCAGCAGTGTATTTCTCTGGAAAAATCATTGCCCCCTATCCACATTGGATGGTTCACCTGCAAATACCACTGGTGTCTATGCCCATCTCAGCAGTGTAGGGTCCTTAGAAATGTCACTCTCCCCCATTCCAGAGATATAGGGGTTGATTTACTAAAACCAGAGAGTGCTCTGCATAGAAACCAATCAGCTTCCAGGTTTGTCAAAGCTTAACTGAACAAGTTGAGGTAGCTGATTGGCTACCATGCACAGCTGCACCAGATTTTGCACTCTCCAGTTTTAGTAAATCAACCCCATAATCTATTTTGAAAAATCAATTTACCCTTTGAAGAGAAGAACCAGCCTGAGGATTTATTCAATAAAGTGCTTAAAAATTAAACTACAATCTTATTGGGGGTCCTTTGCACATCTGTATCTCTCTTTGCATTGATTATTAAAATGAACCTTGGATATCAAAACTTGATGTTCAGTTGATCCCAAAGAATGGCAGCAAAACTGACAGGCATTCAATCTACAGGCAGATACAGACTATACAAATCATCCCTATGCCTTCACATCAACCCCCCCCCCCCTCCCCTGCACAGTAATGCCCTCTGCTCTCCTTCACATTACCCCCACAGTATTTTAAGAGACAACCAGAGTATTGTGTAATTAGTATTAAGCATAGGTGTGTGCAGCCTTTTGCACTAGGGTGTGCATCCCAAAGCTACACATGTGTGTGTGTGTGTGAGATATATATATATATATATATATATATATATATATATATATATATAGAAGCACTTCTTTTATGGCAGAGTCAGTCACAGGGAATTCTTTCCCATCTCGCCGCCAGCACACAGAGCAGTAGAACCTTTCCTGCCAGCAAAACACAATGATCAGAATAAGCAATGGTGATGTCACCTATGGTTACCGTCTCTCGACACACCAATCAGCGCAAATATGGAGCTCTTGGATCTCTAAAGGGAAAGGATCCTGATAGGGTCAAGACTTAAAAAGCCGCCATTAAGAATAAAACAGAAAATAACAATATATGGTGCACAATATCTGTATGGCTCTAAACAGCCACCACCCTGCAGTGCAATAGCGCTAATATAAGTCCATCAAAAGTTCCCACACAGAGCAGAAGGGTGGACACAGTTTCCAGAGATAGCCAGGAATCTTGTAATTGAGATAGTTAATGTGAAGGCAAATTCCGGTCACCCAGAAAGATAAAAAATATGACACCACATGCAGCATGCAGATCCACAATCTGCTTACCAGAAGTGAGAATATTAGAGACCTGTGTTCAATCAACTGATATGCTGTCCAGACCAAAACACAATGATCACTACCGGCTGCTATAGCTGCTGGCAGTGATCACATGCAAAAAATACAACAGGCTGATTGCATTTATAGGTCAATGGATGAACTGACTTCAGTACAACAAGCCTGCCCATAGATAGATAGAATCTCGGCCAGTCCCTATTGAACTGGCCGAGACTGGATCCATCTACGGCCGGCTTAATGTTCACAGAGTGATTAGGGTGTGCCACACCTGGCACACCCTGTGCGCATGCCTATGGTATTAAGCATGGCAGTGGTGGGCTTGGGGAAAGCCTCTCCAGTGTCCTATCCTGGAGCGGTTTCTGCCATGCATCTCCTCTCTGCTCCTCCTGGCTCTAGGTGTCCAATAGGAGCCCCTGATGTTTTGGCCAATCAGGAAATGAGACTCAGACCCGCTTCCTGATTGGCAAAGAGGAGATTTAGTGTGAAAATAGGGTGGGATCGGAGCGCAGTGCTCTGCACCCCAAGCCCACCCTTTTTTGAAACCTATTAGAGACTCTGGCTCTAATCAAATGCTTCAAAAAAACACTCCCCCCATTGGAATCCATAGTCCAACTCCACTGTATATAGATCAGGGGGCTGGACGCATGGATATGGGGGGGCGCCTGTGCGCCCCCAAATGGACGGACCGCCATTGTTTAATAGTAAATTCACTACAGGAGCACTCCCGATTCTGCCTGCATGCCTTGGTCATTAAAAGAAGACCTTGCACTCTATATTGGATTGATCATTTATTTTATAATACTGAAAATGCATCAGGAGGAGTGAGACATGGTATGGGAAAAAAAAGCAATATGTGACTATACCTCAGTCTGAAAATTTAATGGTAGGTTTATTTTAACAGTGAGAGACAGAATAACAACAAAAAAATCCAGAAAACTGCATTTCAAAAAATGTATAAATTGATTTGCAATTCAATGCAGGTTTGTACACGTTTCAGGAGGGATTTTGTCCCACTCCATTAAGGTTTCGAGGCTGACGTTTTGTAACTCAAACCTTTAGTTCCCTCCACATATTTTCTAAGGAATTAAGGACTGGAGATTGGCTAGGCCACTCCAGAACCTTAAAGTGGAGTTCCACCCAAAAATGGAACTTCCGCTTTAAGCACTCCTGCCCCCTTACATGCCACATTTGGCATGTCATTTTTTTGGGGAGGAGTGTGTGCCCGGTTTTCAGAGGGACTTCCTGTCCCTCTTCCACTTTCCGCTTCTGGGCCGCCTAGGCGACTCCTCCTCTCCCCCTAGGCGGCCCTTCCCTTCTGACAATATTCTGGGACACATCACAGGTCCCAGAAGATTGCCTGGTCACTAGGAACGCACAGCACGACTCTCGCATGCGCAGTGCGTGCCCAGCTGTGAAGCCACGGCGGGTGCCCACACTTGCAATGACGGCGCCGCTGGGAGGAGGCGAAGACGAACGAGGCTTCAGGCACAGCCATCACTGGACCGTGAGACAGGTAAGTTACTGTTTATTAAAAGTCAGCAGCTACACTTTTTGTAGCTGCTGACTTTTAATAAACCAAAAAACGAGTGGAACTCCGCTTTAATGTGCTTCTTCTTTAGCCACTCCTTTGTTGCCTTGGCAGGGTGTTTTGGGTCATTGTCATGCTGGAATACCCATCCACGACCCATTTTCAATGCCCTGGCTGAGGGAAAGAGATTCTCACCCAATATTTGACAGTATATGGCCTCATCCATCGTCCCTTTGATGCGGTAAAGTTCTCCTGTCCCCTTAGCAGAAAAACACCCCCAAAGCATAATGTTTCCACCTCCATGTTTGACGGTGGGGATGGTGTTCTTGGGGTCATAGGCAGAATTCCTCCTCTTCCAAACAGGGCGAGTTGAGTTGATGCCAGAGAGCTTGATTTTGGTCTCATCTGACCACAACACTTTCACCCAGTTCTCCTCTGAACCATTCAGATGTTACATAGTTAGTGAGGTTGAAAAAAGACACAAGTCCATCAAGTCCAACCTTTGTGTGTGCTTTTATGTCAGTATTACATTGTATATCCCTCAATGTTGTGGTCCCTTAGGTGCCTGTCTAATAGTTTCTTGAAATTATCTATGCTCCCAGCTGAAACCACTGTTTGTGGAAGAAAATTCCATATCCTTACTGCTCTTACCGTAAAGAACCCTGTACTCAGTTTAAGGTTAAACCACCTTTCTTCTAGTTTTAATGAATGGCCGCGTGTCTTTGTGTGCTCCCTTGTGCGGAATAATTTTGTCCCTATTGTGGGGTCAACAGTACAGTATTTGTACATTGAAATCATATCCCCTCTCAAGTGTCTCTTCTCCAGAGAGAATAAGTTCAGTGCTTGTAATCTTTCCTCATAACTAAGGTCCTTTAGTCCCTTAATTAGCTTTGTTGCCCTTCTCTGAACCCTTTCCAGTTCCAGGACATCCTTCTTGAGTCCTGGTGCCCAGAACTGAATGGCATACTCCAGGTGTGGCCTCACCAGAGACTTGTAGAGTGGGAGAATTATTGATTTATCCTTGGAGTTTATCCCCTTTTTGATGCATGCCAATACTTTGTTAGCTTTGCTTGCCGGAGCTTGGCATTGCATGCCATTGCTGAGCCTATCATCTACTTGGACCCCTAGGTCCTTTTCTATCATAGATTCCCCCAGTGGCTCTCCCCTAGTGAATAGTTCGCGTTCATGTTCTTGGTACCCAAATGCATTATTTTACATTTTTCTACATTAACCACTTGCTTACTGGGCACTTAAACCCCCCTTCTGTCCAGACCAATATATATTCTTCTACATATTTTTGGTAAAAAGAAATCGCAATCGGCGTATATTGATTTGTTTGCGCAAAAGTTATCGCGTCTACAAACTATGGGAATTGATTTATGGCATTTTTATTGTTTTGTTTTTTTTACTAGGTCTGCGATATTGCAGCGGACAGGTCGTACATTTTAGACATTTTTTTGGGACCAATGACATTTATACAGCGATCAGAAATTTAAATATCCACTGATTACTGTATAAATGTCATTGGCAGTGAAGGGGCTAACACCAAGGGGGTAGTGCAGCTGTTAACTGTGCTCCCTCATTGTGTTCTAACTGTGTGGGGGATGGGCTGGCCGGAACATAACAGATCTCACTAATCCCAGTGTTTACATCTGCGGTTCCCCGTTCTGCAGCTCTGTCAGGCGATCGCGGGTCATGAGCGGACATCGAGTCCGCCCGACCCACAGGCACACCCACGCAGCGTGCGCCAGGAGTGGGCACAGAGGACGACGTCCATGGACGTCGTCCCGGAAATTCAGGTCCGTGCTGGAGCCATACTTCAGCAATAGTACGTATCTGAAGGAGTTAAACCTCATTTTCCACTTATCTGCCCACCCCATTCATTTGTTCAGATCTTCTTGCAAGGTTTCCACTTCCTGTGGATAAATTATTGCCCTGCTTAGCTTGGTATCATCCGCAAATATTGAGATTGAGCTATTAACCCCATCTTTAAGCTGGATACACACTATCCAATTTTCTGTAGACTTTTTTCTTCAGATTTACCAAAACCATATACTATGAGGTCAAATCTTAGGAGTTTCAATTTGTATGCAATCAGGCAGGCCCTTACACTACATGTTTTTCATAAATCTGAAGTCAAAAATCTGCAGAAAATCAAATAGTATGTGGGGGGTCTTAAGGCCGTACACACGATGCAAAATTCGGATGGGAATTTTCGTTTGACAGCCTGTTGTCCGAAATTCTTGCCGTTAGTATGCTCCTTAGGCTTGTGCAATTAGTTTCATTCCGAATTTCGTTTTACCAAATTTTTCAAAATTCAGTAATTCGGACGAATTCCAAATTCCGAATTTCGAATTTTTACGTATTTTTTTCAAAATTTTCATTTTCCTGATTCGAAAATTCAGCAATCCGGAAATCGGAAAATATGAAAATTCGAACTGCTGTAATTTGGAAATTCGGCAATGGGAACAGCCGAAAATCCGAAATTCGAAAATTCGGAAATTCAAAAATTTGGAAATCCAAAAATTCGGAAATAAGAAAGAACATTTGAAATAATAATAAATAACTATTAAATTATAGGTATTGGAATTTCCTTGAAAATTTGGTTGTTAATGAACTTAAATATGAAATTTATCACTAACAGCCATATTTTGAAGGAAATTCCAACTCCTATAATTTCATAGCTATTTATTAGTTACTAATTTCAAATGTTCTTTGTTATTTTCGAATTTTTTGATATCCGAATGTTCGAATTTCGGATTTCAGGCTGTTCCGATTGCCAAATTTTAGAATTTCCGAATTACCACAACTGCCAAATTTGCGAATTTCCGATTTTCCGACTTCCGAATGTTCCAATTTCCGAATTCAGAATTTTTTAAATTTCTGAATTTCCGAAAAAATAAAAAAAGAACAGAATGAAAACGAACACATTTTTCAGCCATGCTCAAGTCTAATGCTGCTTCAACAGCCGATTTGCATTTTTCGTCAGACAAAAGCTGGATGTGCAGACTAGTAAATTTTTTTCGTAGGGCAATGCCACGTCCAATTTTTATATGAAAAAAATCGTATGACCGAGACTACGCATGCTCAGAAAGGAAAAAAAGATGCAAAAAATATTTAAAACATTATGTCAGACGTTGAGTTCAGGTCGAACAAAAATTTTCGGATAGTCAGTATGCTTTACAAAATCATGGACACGTGCTTTTGACAAAAATCAGAAGTGCGGTCATATGAAAATCGACTCGTGTGTACGAGGTTTTAGTCAAAAGCCTCGTACACGCGATGCGAATTTCAGACGGAACATCCATTTTTTGTTAGATGCTTGTCTGATGTCGAAAGTGAAGAGCGTACTAACAATACGAAAATTTTCATATGACCGAATTCAACGTCAGAAGTGACGTAATGTTTTGAATATTTTGCATCTTTTTTTTTTCTGAGCATGCGTAGTCTCGGTCATGCGATTTTTTTTTTCATAGGAAAACCATACTAACGGAATGAAAATCGGACGTTGCATTGTCGTACGACAAAAAATTGCTAGTCTGCACATCCAGCTTTTGTCTGACGAAAAATCAAAAGCGGCTCTCAAAAGGAGCATAATAACGGTAAGAATTTCGGACGACGGGCCGTCGAATGACAATTCCTATCCGAAATTTGCATGTTGTGTACGGCCTAATGTAATCTGGCCAGGAATCTGATCTACAGTGGATGATGCTAATTTTATGTGATGGATGGCACATGTTGATTTTTACAAACATACAAATGTATACTAAATGTAATCCCCCAAACAGTTCTCAAATTTGTCTTTAGACAAATTACAGAAAATTCAATAAAGCTGCCATGCCACTTTTTTGGCGTTAATTGCGTAAAATCTGCAACAGTTTTTTTTTTCCACAAGAAATTTTTATTAAAGTTTCACAAAAATCTGCAACAGTTTTTATTCCGACAGTGACTCATGAGCCAAATTCCGAATTATTTTGCTACACTTCTACATTGTGGCGCACAATATTGCGAAAGTGTCTTGCATGCATTATAAAAGTGATGCACCAAACTTTAAGTACAAATTCTTGGCAGGTACATGGATTTGGCGCATGCTGTGTTACTTTTAGGCCGCATGCAAGACACTTTCACAAAATTTGTCTGCGCTTGTCTTTATGAATTCCAGAGATTCTTTTCTGCTGTGACTCTGATGAGTGACAAGAGGGGAATAAAAGGGAGATTGCACAATAAAACAATGCTATTGTCAGCATCATGAACAGTAATTACACTGCATCTTCACAATGTTCTCAGTCATAATAACTTTACACACAAGGTTCCCTAATCAAGTTCTACACAAAACTAAATTATTTGTTTTGGGCATGGCTTAAATTAATTAGTATTTGTGTATCTCCCAAATTTATTGCTGGCAATTACTGAAAATAGCCATTGATTATAAGGACTGTTCACAAAGAAAGTGCAATGACTTACTACAAGCAGCAATCAGCTGTGAATTCACAACCGCCAGCAATGAAAACCTACTTAGACAGGGAAAGACCCATCTCACATAGTTACTACTCATTCAGCTACCTGCTGCTACTTTCTGTTACTTCTGCTACTACCTACTGCTATTTACTATGATTGTGCCTAACTACCAATACTTACTATGACTGCTACAGTGCTACTACTAACTACTTCTACTTACTATGTCTGCTACTACTACCTACTGCTATTTACTATGATTGTGCCTAATAACTACCATTACTTACTATGACTCCTACTACTAACTTCTTCTACTTACTAAGGCTGCTACTACTTACCTGCTGCAATTTACTATGATTGTGCCTACTAACTACCACTACTTACTATGACTGCTACTACTAACTACTTCTACTTACTATGTCTGCTACTACTACCTACTGCTATTTTCTATGATTGTGCTTACTAACTACCAATACTTACTATGACTGATACTACTAACTACTTCTACTTACTATGTCTGCAACTACTACCTACTACTATTTACTATGATTGTGCCTACTAACTACCACTACTTACTATGACTGCTACTACTAACTATTTCTACTTACTATGTCTGCTACTACTACCTACTGCTATTTACTATGATTGTGCCTACTAACTACCACTACTTACTATGACTGCTACTACTAACTTCTTCTACTTACTATGTCTGCTACTACTACCTGCTGCAATTTACTATGATTGTGCCTACTAACTACCACTACTTACTATGACTGCTACTACTAACTTCTTCTACTTACTATGTCTGCTACTACTACCTGCTGCAATTTACTATGATTGTGCCTACTAACTACCACTACTTACTATGACTGCTACTACTAACTACTTCTACTTACTATGTCTGCTACTACTACCTGCTGCAATTTACTATGGCTGCTACTGCTACTGAGGCTGGATTCACACCAGTCGGGTACGAATTCCAGCCTGTTTGCTGCTGAGAATAAATGGAGCCGCTGTTCGGCGGCTCCTGTCCATTCTCACAGTGCAGTAGCTGCCCGGGGAGGGAGGGGGAGGTACCATGAGCAGGGGGAAAGATCCCCGTTCAGTGTGGGGCAGTGCAAGGCAGATGCGTTCCCATTGAACTTAATAGGCTGGGAATTTGCACCTCATTGCACAGACTGTGCAATGCGGAGTGTGAATGCCCCACACCTATGTGAACCTGACACATTGAAAACAATATGTAAGCCGCATCCAATTTGCATAGGTGTGAACCCAGCCTTACTGCTATATACTATGACTGCTCCTACTAACTACTGCTATTTACAATGACTGCTACTGCTACTTATTATGGCAGCTGCTGTGAACTACTGCTACTTACATAGGCTGCTTTTTACGCCTATAGCTACTACTATTACTTCTGCTAAGCATGAAAATAACCTGTAATTTTGCTTATTACTTTTTAAAGAAATCTTCTGTTTTTGTAAATAACAATTTTCAATGACAGTTGTCTATGCTGCACACAGGAAAGAAACCTATGAAAACATGGATCTGCTGTAGAAGCACATCCAGTACACCACATACACTAAGCACCACTGCAATATCTGTGATCGGCGGCCAGAGATGTTGCTCGGGGTTGCTGCACACATACAGATCCAGCTACATAAGCACTTGATTTTGCATACCAGATCAAGCTTTTTGATCAATTGGACCACTCGACCACATCTCTTTAACCACTTACCAACCGGGCCCCTTTTTTACATTTGTTGGTTACTAGCTAAAAACATTTTTTTTTGCTAAAAAATTACTTAGAACCCCCAAACATTATATATTTTTTTTTCAAACACCCTAGAGAATAAAATGGCGATCGTTGCAACACTTTTTATCACACGGTATTTGCGCAGCGGTCTTTCAAGCACGATTTTTTCAGAAAAATTTTACTTTTTTGAGTTAAAAAACAAGACAACAGTAAAGTTAGCCCAATTTTTTTGTATATTGTGAAAGAGGATGTTATGCCGAGTAAATAGATACCATACATGATACGGTTGAAAATTTTGTGCACTCGCGGAATGGGAACAAAGTCCGGTACTTAAAAATTTCCATAGGCGACGCTTTAAAAATTTTTATCGGTTACCAGGTTAGAGTTACAGAGGAGATCTTTTGCTAGAATTATTGCTCACACTCTGGCGATTGCGGCAATACCTCACATGTGTGGTTTGAACACCGTTTTCATATGTGGGTGCGACTTACGTATGCGTTTTCTTTGCTGCGCGAGCTTGCGGGGACGGTGGCACTTTGAATTTTTTATTTTTTTATTTTATTTATTTATTTATTTTTAACACTGTTCCTTTAAAAAAAAAAAATCTGATCACTTTTATTGCTATCACAAGGAATGTAAACATCCTTTGTGATAGTAATATATGGTGACAGGTACTCTTTTTGGAGGGCTTCACAGTATTCAGATCGCCAAAAACGGCGATTCTAAATACTGTCATTTTTTTAAAATTGGTGCCTTTAGCCGCTGAGTAAACCGGAAGTGACGTTGTGATGTCGCTTCTGGAATTTGCAGAAGGAGACCCGATCGGAGCCGATTACGGCTTCTATCAGGTCTCCTTCCAGCCGGCGGAGGCGCCAAATCGTCGCTCCGGTCTCCTGGTGGGACAGGAGGCGGGAGAAGAGCGGGGAAGGCGTCAGAAGGGGGGGATGTCCCCTTCCACCCCCTGGGATAACGACCGAGCGGCTCCCAAGCCGGATCGGTCGCTACCCCTGGATAGCCGACCCTCCGATCTAAAAAATGATACCGGGATACAGGCTATGTCCCGGTACAGCCGGTCAAAGCCAGCCGCCGCCTATTTACGGTGCTGGGGCTGAACCGGTTAACCACCCCTCACCGCACTTATTGATTTACAATATCTGGGTTGTGCCTGGACTCGAAGACTGGGACTGGGCTGTCCCTGCCCCCCCTCCCTCCCATGATGGAGTAATTGGACTGTGGACACCTTCCATTCTGGTTGGACGGTCCGTAATAGGCCGCAGCAACAGTTATCTCCTGTTTTTTAATCATTGAACTTTTTTCACTATTGATATTCGTGAAACGGTTGGTAATCTCGACATCATTTATACTACTACCACTTCCCCTGATGAAGAGGAACAACGCATAACCTCTAAACGTGTTGGGTAGCACTCCTTGTCAATTTCATAGGAGTGTGCTGTGTTAAGTGGTTTCCTTGCTATATGTACTGTCATACGATATTATTAATGCACTATTGTATTTATGTCTATTGGGTGCAAACCCCCCCCCCCCCTTTTAACTTTTGTTAAATATTTTATAAAATTTAAGTTGTTCTTTGGAATCTATGCCTTTTAAAGTCCCAACCAAGAGGGTTTGTATACTAGGATTGTAATTCAGGGATGTGGGCATTTTTTCCACATATCCGTTAAGAGTCAAGCATGTTTATCAGGAATATCTGTGGAGATCTAAAGTAAATTGTGCTACTGCATTGCAAAGTTATTTGCAAATAAAATAAAGTGTTTTTTTCTCAATTTTGCATTTTAAAAATGTAAAAAAACATAATGAATAAAACAAACAAAAACAAAAAAGTTTAAATATTAAGGCCTCATACACACGGGCGTCTGAGAAAAAAATAAGCAAAACGTCGGGCCCGACGTCAGGGAAAAATCAGCATTTTTTTTGGCGTTTTGCATCGGCGTTAGTGAGCGCTAATGAGCGTTACTGAGCATCTGCGTCAAAAGGCATTATTAATATCGGCATTAAAAAAACGCAATCTAAGCTGCGTTTTGCATCGGCGTCAATGAGCATTAGTGAGCATCAGCGCTAAATAGTGTTTTTTTTTTTAAAGACATCCCACAGATATTTTACACTCCCAAATTACCCACAATGCCCTAGAAAAGCAATAAAAAATGTCCGAGTCCATGTGACGGTGCCATTTTGGTTGGAGAGAGAGAGGAGAGAGTTATGTTGTCGGAGGAGTTTGTTGGTGTTTGTTCGGAGTGTGCGTTTTTTTGGTGATCTTGCAAAACCTTCTTCATTTGTGCGATGGATTCTGTTGTCCAAAAGATCGATGAGGCAATCCTGCTCATCACCCTGCGGAGGATGCGGAGAAGGAGGCAGTTGGAGGAGGAGAGATCCAGCAGGCGACGTCGCATCTGGATCCATCCCCTGGTATCCCAGTTGCGCTTTTTGACGAGCTGCTGGAGAAGCTACGCCCCTGGTTGACCCTGATGGACAACAAGATGCGGCGTGCTATTTCACCAGAGGAAAGGCTGCTGGCGACACTCCGGTAAGTAACACATTTTTAGAAATACGCATATGGGTTAGGGAGTATGTTTTCATAAATTATGCGCTAATAGGGCTTCTTTAGGGGTTAGGGGGCAGGCTTAGAAGTAGGTTTTAGGGAATAGGGTTAAGAAGTATGCATATGGGTTAGGGGGTATGTTTTCATAAATTATGTGCTAATAGGGCTTCTTTAGGGGTTAGGGGACAGGCTTAGAAGTAGATTGTAGGGAATAGGGGTTAAGGGTATGGGATAAGGTTATGGGAATATTGTTGGCACTCTTACACTATTTTTATTTTAATATTCTATCATTTGTATGTTATTTTAGGTTCCTAGCAACCGGACAGAGTTATGTGTCACTGCACTTCTTCTCGGAGTAATGACCGTCTCAGTGGTAGTGTGTACTACATGCTTGGCAATTTGGCAGTTGAGATGCCGGAGCCCACTGAGCAAATCTGGGAATCTGTGGTTCATGTATTCTGGGAGAAGACGCAGTTCCCAGATTGCATTAGAGCCCTGGATGGGAAACATATCCAGGTGAAGAAGCCTCCCAACTCCGGCTCTTCTTATTGTAATTACAAAAAGTAGTTTTCTGTGGTCCTGCTGGCATTATCCGATGCCAATCTAAAGTTTCTTTTTGTTGATGTGGGAGCATATGGCAGCCAAGGCGACGCTCGGATATTCTGCTAATCTGCATTCGGACATCGTTTGATGGAGGAAAGCCTAAACATCCCACACAGCGGGCCTCTACCCGGAACTGAACAGCCAATTATGCCCTTGGTGATGGTCGCAGACGAGGCCTTTGGACTATCGGAAAATCTGATGAGGCCATATAGTGGCTCTGGCCTCAGCCGGGGAAAAAGAATATTTAAGACTACAGACTGAGCCGTGCACGCCGCGTGGTTGAGTGCACGTTTGGGGTCTGCACAGCAAAATGGCGGGTTTTGCTATCTGCTATGCAACTTGACGTGGAAAACGCAGTAATCGTGGTCCTGGCATGCTGTGTACTACACACTTTTTCAAGAAATAATGACAGCAGTAATGTGGAACCAGAGCCACGCAATCCAAGCCATCAGGTACAATTTATGGACCTTCGCACAACTGCACAGATCATGACGATCCGAAATGAATATGCGTCCTTTTTTGAATCACCACATGGAGAGGTGGCATGGCAAGAAAATCATATCTAAAAATGTGTTCAAGAATCATTTTTTCTACCATCCCCATGGTTTTCAGCCAACCTACCAGGATTTATGATTTAAATAAAAAAAATAGGATGTATATTAGCACCCGTTTTCTTTCTGCATGGGACACACGTATGCTGAGCTCATATATGGGCTCAGCATCTGTTTGCCCCATGCAGAATAGAAAATGGGACTTTTCATCCTGCATGGGACAAACGAATGCTGAGCTCATTCAGCATTGGACACTCGTATGCTGAGCTCACTGATGAGCTCTGCATCTGTTTGTCCCATGCAGAATGAAAAGTCCCATTTTCTATTCTGCATGGGGCAAACAGATGCTGAGCCCATATATGAGCTCAGCATCCGTTTGTCCCATGCAGGATGAAAAGTCCCATTTTCTATTCTGCATGCGGCAAACAGATGCTGAGCCCATATATGAGCTCAGCATACGCGTGTCCCATGCAGAAAGAAAACGGGTGCTAATATACATTCTATTTTTTTTTTATTTAAATCATAAATTCTGGTAGGTTGGCTGAAAACCATGGGGATATGGGGATTGTGGGGGGGGGGGAGTGGGGCTGGTGCTCCCGGTATGGAGGAGCTTGGAGTGGAAATGGACAGTCCACATAAAATTGAGGAGGATATGGGTTCTGGGGCATGGCGGGTGGTGGCTGGTGCTGAGGAGGGGGCTAGTAGAGATAGGGGGGTCGTAGCACTGCTGAGCTACTAGAGGACATTGGGGGATTGGGAAATGAAGGGCATGGATCGGATGAAAGAGTATTTCTCCTACCATACTCCCTACATACCGCAGTCAACCAATCCGTACACTCCACCCGATTTTGTTCCCCAACGTCCTCTAGCTTATGAAACAAGTAGCGACAGTATGAGGCGGTTTTGTGCCGTGGATCTTAAAAAGGATCCAGGCTCCGCCTCTCCTGTTGCACCTCGCTCAGTAGTGCTAGGACCCTATCCTCTCCCTCTGAGTCTAAGACATTGCCACCCCTCTGTCGCTGACCGCGGCCACGCCCACATCTACGCCCACTGCCAGGGTCGAGTGGACACCTCCCCGTGATCCAGGCTGACGCTTGGTGTCTGCAAAAAAAAAAAAAAACATAGATTGGTATGCAGTTACATAGAAAAACAGACATTGCGATGGTCATGCAGACTTACCTCAGGTGTTGGCTCCGTGGCGGGGCAGCCAACATCACTGTCAGGGGAGGATGCCTGTGCAGCGGTGTACACGGCGCTGGTGGAGGGTCTGTCCACCTCCTGCTCTGTCTCTGACTCTGGCTCCGGCTCCCGCTAAACTCACTAAACTTAGCTAAACTCACTCTCTGCTGCTGTTTAATATAAATTGATGCATAAACAGCAGGTTTCTAGCATGGATATGGGGCTTCTTTGTGGGTGCAGCTGCTCCTGATGTGGAAGCCCTCTCCTCATCCATAATGTCTCTACGGACACGGTCCCGGAGAGACTTCCACCGCTTTTGCAACTTCTTCCCTAAGATATGAGAAAAAAAAAAATACGTAAGTGTTCTGCATTACACTAAACACATTACTATAAAGCACTGGCAGTGAAAATGTACTTACTGTTCTCTTGCTGCACAATTGGGGTCATGCTTTCCCAGCCAGGTATTAGGGACGCACAAATTTCTGTCCACAACTTGATCTTGAGGAGGTGGTCTCCATAGTTCAGGTGACTCACTTCCCAAAGTGCACGGTGGGCCTCCACTGCAGCGATCAGTGCTGTGTAGATGACTCATGCAGCCATTTTAGGTTCACCTTCTTGTCCTTCCCCTAGACGACCCAGAATTCCCCTGGGGTGCAAAGAAGCTTTGGGTAATTTCTTTACAGGAATTTCCTGTGTTTATTTAATAAATTGACCAATGACAATTTAAAAAAAAAAAACGCTGGTTAACGCCAGTACGGCGTTAGTGAGCATTTTGCCCATTAGTGTAAAAAAATGCCTAAACGCTACAGCCTCAGAACGCGCTGGTCCCGCATTCTAGAAACAGCTCACTAACACCGTCACCCTCTACTGCTCAAAAACGTCAGCGTTTTTAGAGGACCATTGAATAACATGGGGAGCAGCAAAAAAACGCCCAAAAAAGTGGCGTTAAAAAACGTCTGTGTGTATGAGGCCTTATGGTTAATAAAATGGAAAAGAACAAAAACAAATCATCAGGAATATAACTACTGATTGGAGAAGGAGAATAATGAGCTGATTAAAGTAAACTAAGGGTTAATAATGCATGAAACAGAGGAGCATTTATTAAAAAAACAAAAACCTTTTTTCTTGTCAGGTTGCTTTAAAGCGGTTATATACCCCTTTTACTGAATTTTTTCTACAGGTAAGCCTATAATAAGGCTTAACTGTAGGTAAAATGAATATCTCCTACACCTGTACAGTTTAGGAGATATTCGCCCTTTATGTAGCTGCTGACATCACGGCACATGCGGACCTTGCCAGAAAGTCCTCCGGAAAGACGAGCTCCCGCACCCATACGCGGGAGTGACATCTCGCAAATCCGGCCACTTACAGTGCTGGAGCCATGAACCTGAAAGGATCCACCAGGGGAAGATGACCGAGCAGACCCATCGAAGCTTCGTTGGGTCTGCTCGGTCATCTTCCCCTAGCTCATTATGCCTTTGCCTTGCAGAGTTTTTTTTTTTGTAAGTATACAACGGCTTTAACCTTCCTAGCGGTATTCCTGAGTGTGGCTCGGGGTGGATTTTCAGTACCAAGAGCGGTAACCCCGAGCCACACTCGGGCTTGCATCGCTGGATCCAGGCAGCGCTACTCACCTTGTCCCCTGGATCCAGCTATGTCCTCCCGCGGTGTCTGCGGGCTGTGTCCGCCGCTCCGATGCCTCTGTGTGCCGGGCTCCGTTCCCTGCGAGCGTCGCGTCACACGGGGGCGGAGACCGGCGGGAAATTCAAAAAGTGAAACACACACAGTACATACAGTACACTGTAATCTTATAATTTACATTACTGTATGAAAACATTTCACATCCCCTTTGTCCCTAGTGGTTTGCCCAGAGCCCTGCATGCACTTTTATATAATAAATGTCATTCTTTCTGCCTGGAAACATGAGAATGTCCATAGCAACCAAAAAGTGTCCCTTTGCGTCAAAAGTGGTTTTTGATCCGCTAGAAAACAGCGATAGTAAATAAGAATCATTTGCAGAATTGAGTGATAACTGAAAGTGACGACAGCGACAATTCTGCAACTGAGCAAATTTCTGCGTTTTTGGTTTGATTACATTATTGAATAAATGCAAAATAATTGTACCGCTTTCAGCACCAAAAATCAGACATAATCATACTGCCAGGGATACTAACCATTGCAGGCCTATAGTACATAACGCCATATCTCCATGCAGAAAACCATTACCGCTTTCAGCAATAAATTCCAGACTCAGTCATATCGCCAGGGAGGTTAACTGACATCATCCGCAGAAGATCATCCATTGGATCTTCAGATAAATGAACAGAAAGATACAAAAGTAACAATATGTTATATGT
Source organism: Glandirana rugosa (assembly GCA_018402905.1). Lineage (NCBI taxonomy): Eukaryota > Metazoa > Chordata > Amphibia > Anura > Ranidae > Glandirana > Glandirana rugosa. Next base: position 10,942 of record BLSH010214066.1, on the reverse strand, counting down.
TTGTATCTTTCTTTAGCATCTCAGCAAGTGTTATTTACTGTATGAACACTGTAAGACTGCTTTTTATTGACAGCTGAAGTTGCCCACCTTCTCTGTGTACACAACCATTTGATTAATCCCTCCATTTTTGAATTGTTAGACAGGGTCAAGTTGGTTGTTTTGCAGGCTAGCTGGTAAGTGTGCTGGGAAATCTTTGTTTGTGAGTTGTGGTTTCTAGCTTGGGAACAGCAGCAGGGCAGATCACCCCTAGGTACTAAACCTAGAACTATATATGTGCCTTTTTGAACTAAAGTTAGTAATGCGTGAATCTTTTTTTTTTTTGTTCAAGCAGCGGGTTGAATGAAAAAAAAATTGCCAATTTCCCAATTCACAAATTCAAGGTGGATGGGGGGGAATCCTTCATGTTGTGAAATTGTATTCTGACAGCGGGGAGACTTCCCCACCGTCAGAATATAATGATCAGATTTGCTGGCTATAGCTGGTGGCACTGATCGTTTGGGACAGGCTGGTTGTACATTTATTTGGGAGTGCCAAAGGTATGATTAGATATATTATAGTACCTTTGTCCAGAAAACTATTGTATATTGAGAAAGGGGGGAGGTGGCTAGGGCTCGCCGCTGTTTGAGGCAACACTATTGGACTTTAATGGTACCGTATACATGGAGTACAACAACAATTTTATGAAAATATAAATTCATCTTTATTGTAAGGCATTTAAAAAGAGAAAAAGGAGGTAGTACATATGTACATAATTTAAAATTTAACACAGACCAGGAGTTAGACATTTTTGCAAGATGATGGTTGAGAATACTTATACATGTTTCTGTCGACTCAACATATTTCGCGGATTTACGAAGTGTCACTGCTTCCTCAGGAGTCTTTTTTACAGAAGGATGTATATATTTGTATTGTTGTCTGTATAATTTTTACTATAACAATAAACAGCAGAAAAAACAACAGGTAAAGTGCATATAATGAAAATATATAAACAGATTATTCAGCCTACATAAAATATGCAATTTTTTGTCGTCGCACAGCGGCTGAAACCCCCCAAGGACTCCCCTCTATGTAGGTAATCGCGCCCACGGCGCAGGGCGCTATAGTCTAGCCCGGCGGGCACGGAGGCCAAGAGTGCGGCCCAAAATAGGGGTCACTCAGATAAACAAAAATATAGAAATTTTCAATAATATAAATACTAGAGAGTATATATGTTACAACATATCTAGCCCTAGATAAATCATTTCAAAAAGGGGGCAAGGTAAATGGATAGAATAATGTTATCAAATATGGCTATATTCTGTTACATTGCCTGTCTATATATGGTTACCTGGTCAGCAGGGAATATAGTAAAATAAGCCGCTGTAATCACAAGAAAAGCTGTTTCTTGACAGTGAGGGGAAATCTTTAAGAGTATTAGTTGAGGGTTAGCCATGAAAATTGCAGCATAGCATAATAGAATATAGAGAGTGCTTTTATCTGAAACAGCTGCACCAAAGGGTCTTTAGAAAAACTCACCTGGGTGATTATTCTCTATGCCTACTCCGGCCCCTTGTTATTTTAGGTAGCTCATAAACCGGAAAAAGGAATGTGCAAAGATCCAAAAAGCCTCCAGGCTAAAGTAAATGTCTGGGGACCATGAAGAATGTGAGGGTAACAAAATATAAAAATATTTGAACCGGCACAGGGTGCGGGGGGTGCAGTAAACAGCTTAAGGCTAATTGTTTAACAGACCACGACGTTCCTCTCCTCTGGGATACAGCGGCTGCATCAGCAGACAGGAAGTCTGTGTCCGTCTATTTATCCCCCTGGAGATGCAATCAGAGACTCTGCCCGGCGATGCCCATCACACCCAACACGTGACGTCGCCGGGTCCGGCCCTGTGGTGCACATGCGCAATGCCTTGAAAATGGACACCAACGTCTCTAAGAGACTTGGGTCCAATAGGCACCTAATTGGGGGGCGGAGCATACCGCCCACCTTTCCCCACAGAGCCGCGCGCCCGCCAGAAGGACTCTGCCCCACGTCTAAGGCCCAGAGACCACACAGAGGAGGGATCTCCTTTTGACTCTGATGTGTTGCGAGACAGTGCTCTCTGGTGGCTGAATAGACATGCGCAATCACTCAGCCAACCTATCAGAGATGAAAATTAGAGAGCATACATGTGGATACGGGGGATACCATGGAAGGCAGCCAGTGCATACATTTCTAAGAAAAACAAATAATCAAATATAGTAAGCAGGCTATGTTACAATAATGAACAATCCAAATTTAGGAATTGAATACCAAATACGTTAAAAACATTGCCTCCCACATACAGAACTGCTCGATTGGTCCCTGTCAATAGCATGAACCACAACAGAAAAACCGAACATAAATATAACATAACATGACAATGTGGAACAACAACATTTGTGCCCATAATCCATATAGATGTGTGTGTATCTAATCTCCCCCAGGGGAGTGGGGAATAAGGGAGGAAGAGAAAGAGAAGGAAAGGTATGGAAAAAAGGAGAAGGGGGCGTGTAATGATGCAGGTGGGTCTACATACCAAGGGAGTGCAAAAGAAAAAAAGTTGGGAGAACATCCCAATAAAGTTGGTATTAAGTGACCCCAGATGGTATGCAGTATCAAAAGTAACACATTTTATTGGACTCAAAACAGTATCACAGTAACAACCCTCCACCGATCACTGCAGTAACAGAGTTGTTATCAATACAATGAGCACACACTTGGCCCACAAGCATCACTTGAATGGAGCAAGGGGTAGATTGTCCTCTATCCAGATTGGGACATCAATTATGTAAAAAGCCCAACTGAGCAGTATCGCATACTTGCCAACATCACCAAATTTCCCGTGACATTCCTGGGATTAAGACCTTTTATACGGCCTTAACATTTCCTGGGAAATGTCTCGGGAAATAGGGTTTTTCCTGATTTTTCGCCTCCGGCCGCTAGAGGTTCACAGCCGGCACTTAGACTGTCTGTCTCCATCGCCATTATGAAGAAGACCAGCTCATGGAGCAAAGAAGAAACAAAAGGCAGAGCCTGGGGGGCAATGAAAGTGGCTGCCCCATTGGCAGCCACCCGGGCTCCGCCTCTTGGTTCTTTCATGCTCCATGAGTTGGTTTTCTTCATAATAGCGGCAGGTCACAGACACATCGAGTCAGACCCGGGGGGGAATAGCGTCTCACTCTGTCAGGGACCACCATCCCCCTGGGGACATAGGGACCACCATCCCCCCCTGGGGACACAGGAACCACCATCCCCCCTGGGGACACAGGCACCACCATCCCCCTGGGGACACAGGGACCACCACCCCCCTGGGGACACAGGGGCCACCATGGTCACTGGGGACCAGGGCCGCTGATAAGGCAGTAGAGCCAGCCCTCCTGTAGGGGGCCCCAGTCCAGAGGGGGGCGCGGCCACCTGCAGGAGAGGAGAGCCGACTGTACTGCCTTGTGACTCCTGTGAGTCCCCTACAGTGCTGCTGGATTTCTCCCTCGGCTGCTGTGCAGGGGATCAGTGCTGCATACTTGCCAACAGTTCCTTTATTTAGAAAGCTGTCCCATGCTGCCTTTGTTCTCGGGCTGTCTCCCGATTTTGGAGCAGCAGGGACAGCCGAAGAGTCTCTCTCTACCTTTGCCATTTCCACTGCCAGGTCCTGGAACTCCCCCGCCCCTCCCCCTGTGATTGGCACGGCAGTGTTATCTCTTGCAAGGAGGAAGGAAAGATTGAGGTAAGAAGTTCCCTGCCTGTTCCTCCCTGAGTCCTGAGCTCTGCCAACCCCCACACTGTGCTCTATGTGCACTGTAACTTGCAGTGCTGGCTGCAATGCTAGTTGTTGTAGTGCTTCTGTTGGAAGGGGGTGAGTGGGGGGAGAATGAAGCTGCAAAAAGTTCAGCATTCAGAAAGGGGGAGAATGTGCCAGGAGCCAGCCTAGAACTGCAGCTAGACACTGGCTACCACTGCAGTGTTGGAGCTAGGGGCCAGTGAATATACCCCTTCCTCCCCCTGACAGATTTCTGCATCAACCATTTCTATATGCTACCCCTGAGCCCCCCATTCACACTTAGCATAGTTGGGACACATGTTCCTGCTCATAATTTTTTTTTACACATAGGGTAGCCCATTCACTTGATTGGACTGCCCTACATTTGACAAACGCACCATAGAATGCTCTTTTCAGGCATGCAGCTTTGCAAGTATTCCACATGACAAAATGCAAGTCATCTAAGTGGTTTTGGGGTACCATTAACAATTAATGGCACCACAAGCACTATGCAAGTTTGCAGTGCATTTATAAAATATACTGCACAGCATGCATTTCCTGTGCACTTTGTCACATGTTAAAGTGGTTGTCAAGTCATGACAACCACTTTAAACTACAGCTAAGCCTATATTCAAGATTACCTTTAGGTCCCGGGAATATCTCCTAAACTTGTACCGTTGAGGAGATATTCCCTGTATCTGCATGTGGCAAGTCATCGGCACATGCGCATTGAGAAATAGCCCAACTGGGCCGTTTCTTCACGAAGTGTGCCGTAAATGACGGCTCCCTTGCGCATGCATGTGAGTGACGTCAGCCCGCCTCCTGCAAATCACAGCGCTGTAGTCCGGGCTGTGATTGGTCGGAGCCCAGGATCCCGGAAGACGACAGACATAGCATGTCGCCGGTCACAGCGGTGCTCGGGGACCGCTGCTACAGCGTCGACCTAAGGTAAGCATTTCATAATGAGCTAGTATGCAATGCATACTAGCTCATTATGCCTTTCTCTTGCAGGTGTTTTGTTTTTTTAACTAACTTGACAACCGCTTTAAGGAAATGCAAAGTGTGAATGCAGCCTAAGGACTCTTTCACATGGGCAGATGAGCCATGGATTTACCGCCATCCCTGGCTGCGCACCCAAATCCTAACAATAGTCAGACAGAGCTGTATACATGCTGTGGCTGCAATGGTTTACTGCACAGCTGCCGCATTTTTAACACAGGCTGCAGAGATTGACAGGCAGCACCCCCTATCAAACTCCCTAATGAGTTCAATGGGGCCGCTCTGCAACTGCAAGCCAAACACTTGGCTCACAGTTGCAATACTGGTTGTATCATTTCTACCATGGCTGCAAAACAACATTGCAACCATCGCATTTTAGGAAAAATGGAATTTGCTATTTTCGGGGGGGGGGGGATGGGGAGCTGTCAGGTAGGCTGTACGGGATTTCTAACAGCAGCCCTGCCGGGGACACAGGGACCAAAATCCCCCCTGGGGATACAGGGACCACCACCTCCCGGGAACACAGGGACCACCATCCCCCCTGGGGACACAGGGACCACAATCCCCCCTGGGGACACAGGGACCACCACCCCCGGGGACACAGGGACCACCATCCCCCCTGGGGACACAGGGACCATCATCCCCTCCCCTGTGGACACAGGGACCACCATCCCCCCTGGGACACAGGGACTACCACCCCCCCTGGGGACACAGGGACCACCATTCCCCAGGGATACAGGGACCACCATCCCCTCTGGGGACACAGGGACCACCATCCCCTCTCCTGGGGACACAGGGACCACCATTCCCTCTGGGGACACAGAAACCACCATCCCCCTGGGGACACAGGGACCACCATCCCCCCAGGGACACAAGGACCACCATCCCCCCTGGGAACACAAGGACCACCATCCCCCTGGGGACCCAGGGACCACCACCCCCCTGGGGACACAGGGGCCACCACCCCCCCTGGGGACACAGAGGCCACCAGACCACCATCCCCCCTGAGGACACAAGGACTTCCATCCCCCTGGAGACACAGGGACCACCATCCTCCCCTGGGACACAGGGATGACCATCCCCCCTGGGGACACAGGGACCACCATGGCCTCCTGGGGACACAAGGACCACCATCCCCTCCCATGGGGGACACAGGGACCACCATTACGCCCCCCCCGGGGACACATGGACCACCATCTCCCCTGGGGACACCAACCCTAGTGACGCCACTGCAAATCACCAATACAGAGAAGCATGGACTAGCTGCATCTATGGTGACAAAGTGACAAAAACTGCATCTAGTGACAAGTGAGCCAAGCTGCATCTGGTAGCAGGCGACGGTGGCAAGTTTCACACTCAGGGCTCCACTGATTCTGCATTATGGTGAGTTTAACTATTTCAATTTATATTACAATATAATAATAGAAATAACGTTCTTCAATCATCCTGACACCATACCAGGCATGGTGCCGGGATGATTGAAGCGCTAACACCAGGTGTTTGGAGTATCTTTATCTGCTGATTGTTAAACTTTCGAGAATACACATATTTCTTTTGTGGTGTAAAATCTGCTGTCCCTCCATCCCTCTTTCTTTCCTTTCTTCTCTCTCCTTCCCTCCCTATGTCTTTCTTTCTTTCTTTCTCCCTCCATTCCTCATTCATCTCACACTCGAACCACACCCCTTTCAGCCATGCCCACCGTATGCCACGCCCACTATTTAGTGTAAGCCATGCCCATTTCCCCCTTCACCATGACACACCTACACATGAATGCCCTGCCCCCTAATTATAATAAGACCCCCTGCCTACTGACAAAAAAGTGCCCCTATAAATTTTTTGACAATGTTGGCAACTACGGTATCTATGTACAATAGTGAAGATTATCAACATAATTGCATCCCTTCAGGATAGTGACATCCTCATTCACATAGCTACTTAAAGCAGGGGGGTCATGTAACAGTCTTTATAGCTACAAGACAGGTGATCCTGTCTAGTAAGGTTAGTAAATTCCCCCGTATGCTAGTATCGGGAAAAAGCAATCTGACGGTGAATTCAGGGGTAGCATGTAGCAGGAACTCTAGGAGAGATATTAAGGGGTTAAGTCGTCAAGTAAAAGGTGTAATTCAAGGGAATTGAATGTTCAATGTATTGCCAGGCTAGACACAGTGTGAGCGGGGATACTGAAGGGGTTCCTCCAAAGTGTATGCATTGGTTGTGACCAGTGGCGGCTGGTGAAATTTTAGGATGGGGGGCCAGACCCCGCCCTTCCTTTTGACCCCTCCCCCTTCTCATAAACCCCACCCCTTACAGTTTCCACCCATTGTTTCAGGAGTATACAGCCCAGCATCGCCAGATAGGGTATACAGCATCACAGATAGGGTATACAGCATCACCAGATAGGAGTATACAGAGCACCAGATAGGGGTATACAGAGCCACCAGATAGGGGTATACAGAGCCACCAGAGCAATACACAGAGCCCCAGATAGGGAATACAGAGCCACCAGAGCAGTATACAGAGCCCCAGATAGGGTATACAGAGCCATCAGAGCAGTATACAGAGCCCCAGATAGGGTATACAGAGCCACCAGAGCAGTATACAGAGCCCCAGATAGGGTATACAGAGCCAACAGAGCAGTATACAGAGCCCCAGATAGGGTATACAGAGCACCAGAGCAGGATACGGAGCCCCAGAGAGGAGTATACAGAGCCACCAGAGCAGTAACAGAGCCCCAGATAGGAGTATACAGAGCCACCAGAGCAATATACAGAGCCCCAGACAGACCCCCCCCCTGAAGTTCCACACTTACCCCATCTAATAGCAGGCTGGCAGTGTGCAGTGCCCAGCTTGCAGAGAGCGTGCTGGAGGGTGCAGAGTCCGGCGAGTGGGTAGTGTGCTCTCCATGCTCCGGCGACATCCTCCTTCTCCTCCGAGTTAGGCGTCCAATAGGATCGCCTGTCTTCTCTGCCAATCAGGAAACCAGTATCATACTGAGAGTGGTTCCCAGTTAGAAAGGCAAATATTCATTTGCTTTTCTAAGGGCTTGTGGCACCATGCTTTGCGCCACAAGCCACACTTTAATGAAGCCAATTAGAGCCTATGGCTCTAATGAGATGCTTCATTGAGACCCCCCACCATTGTAATTAATGTGGCCAGCGTCACATGAATGCATGAATCTATCCATGACAGCGGGGGTGACAGGAGAGAGGGGGCGGCGCCCATGCGCCCTGATAGATGAGCCGCCACTGGTTGTGACAATGCAGTGATAGGATAGGCTGGGAGTCCATAACAGGTGCAGCGACAGCTGGGTAGAGCAGTGAATTATCACAAGTGGACTGACAGTTTTTAGGGCATCCATGGGCTTGTGAATTATCGTGGTCACTTTCATTTAGTCTCTCCAGCTGAATGTGCAGGCAATCTCTACCAGTCAGCACTGTCAATCAAACTCAGTGAGCCAATGAAGAGAGAGAGGAGGTGGGTCCGAGCCATGGCTCTGTGTCTGAATGGACACACAGAGCTGCGGCTCAGCTCGGGTGCCCCCATAGCAAGCTGCTTGCTGTAGGGGCACTAGGCAGGATAGAGAGGCAAGATCCCGTCCCCCCACCCAATGTGAGTATGGGGTACATTATACCCCTACCCATTCACCTGAAAAGAAAAGTGTAAACAAAAAAACACACTACACAAGTTTTTAAAATATTTTATTGAATTAGCTCCGGCGTCTTATCCCCTCTCTCTTCTCCCTCTCCGGCGTCTTCTTTCTTCTGCTCTTTTGCAGGGCCTTCTTTCTTCAGAGGGGTCCTCTATCTTATGCTTGATCTTCTCTCTTCTGCTCTTTTGCCACTCTCTTCTCCACTATCTTCTCCCGCTTCTTCCCATGTTGACACAACGCAATCTCCCGGACTAACGGTTTATCTGCTGCTCTGCATTGACTTATATTGGCATGGGGCGGGGCCAACTGCTGATGTCATCTGGAGGTCCCGCCCCTTATGATGTCACCACCCAATGCATGATGGGATGGTGATGTCATAAGGAGACGGGGCCTTGTGTGACATCACTGGTGACCACGCCCCATGCCAATATAAGTCATTGCGCAGCACGGACCCGGCATTCGAGTGGGAGAGAACGACGAGTCAACATCTCAAGAGGGAGAACAAGTCAACAGAGGGAGAAGACAGCAGACCTGGCGGCAAAAGAGCAGAAGATAGAAGACCCCTCAGAAGAAAGAAGACCCCGCAAAAGAGCAGAAGAAAGAAGACACTGGAGAGGGGGAAGAGCTGGAGAGGGGAGAAGACGCTGGAGTTGATTTAATAAAATATTTTAAAAACCTGTGTATTGTGTTTTTTTACACTTTTTTATTCAGTTCAATGGGTAGGGGTACAATGTACCCCATGCTCATTCACATAGGGTGGGGGGACAGGATCTGGGGGCCCCCTTTGTCAGGGGGGAAGAGGCCCTTGTCCTCATCAACATGGGGACAAGGTGCTTTGGGGTGGGGGGCCCACCCCTCCATGTTGAGGGCAAGCGGCCTGGTATGGTCGAGGGGGGGGGGGCGCTCACTCGTCCCCACCTCCATTCCTGGCCTGCGTGCTCGGATAAGGGTCTGGATTTTAAAAAAAATTGGCACGGGGTTCCCCTTAAAATCCATACCAGACTGAAGGGTCTGGTATTGTCTTTGGTGGAACCCCATGCAAATTTTTTTTTTTTTTGCGGGGATTCAAGATTCTCAGTACACAAGTCGTACTGTACTTCTGGTGCGACTTCTATTCAAATCAATGTGCTCCCATAGAGAACCATTGATTTTGAATACAGACAGAGAAACGCCTGACGAGGCTTAATGCTGTGTAGACAACGTTAAGCCACGTTTTGCGCTTTTTTTCAGTGTTAGAGCGTTTTACAGCTGAAAAACGTCTCTCAGAACCCACTAGTCTTGGTTTTTTTTTACAGCTCAAAAACGTCACTTCTCAAAACAGTTTATAACAGCCTATGTGTACATGAACACATAGGATAACATGATGGAGAGTTTAATGACTGTAGAAAAAAAAGTCTGGAAACAGCAGCTGTAAAAACGTCAAGAAACATCCTGTGTGCATGAGGCCTAAAAGCTCACCTCACATTTTACAATCTGATTGCATAATTTCTTTAGATTGTAGATCTACCAACAACTACATAGTGCAAGGTAGACTTGTGCACGACTGAAATTTTGGTTTATTTCGTTTTCATTTGTAAAATACATAAACTCTTTATGTTATGTTAATTTGTTTTCGGGTAATTTATTTCAGGTACTTATATAGCACCGTCAATTTACGCAGCGCTTTACATATACATGGTACATTCACATAAGTCCCTACCCTCAAAAAGCTTACACTCTAAGGTGGGTAATTCGTTATTTCTGTAGAGTATAGATATTCGTCATAACAAATTGATTTGTTTTATTGTTTAATTGTTTCTTTTTCTGATAATTTGTTATTTATGTATGTACAGTATCTCACAAAAGTGAATACAGCTCTCACTTTTTTGGGTTAATTTTATTCATTTTCTAAAGCAGTATTCTACCTTAGTTATGGGAGCAGCAGCTTATCATATTGTTAATTAATAATGGTGCGACTCGAGAGGTACTAATTTTATCCATGTCACAGTACATGTTGGCATTCATGGTTCCCTCAATGAACTGTAGCTCCCCAATGCAGGCAGCACTCATGCAGCCCCAGACCATGACACTCACACCACCATGATTGACTGTAGGCAAGATACACTTGTCTTTGTACTCCTCACCTGGTTGTCGCCACACATGCTTGACACCATCTGAACCACATGACATGGTTCCAGTAATCCATGTCCTTAGTTTGCTTGATTTCAGCAAACTGTTTGTGGGCTTTCTTGTACATCATCTTTAGAAGAGGCTTCCTTCTGGGACGACAGCCATGCAGACCAATTTGATGCAGTGTGCGGCGTATGGTCTGAGCACTGACAAGCTGACCCCCACCCCTTCAACCTCTGCAGCAATGCTGGTAGCACTCATACTTCTATTTCCCAAAGACAACCTCTGGATATGACACTGAGCACGTACATAGAGTTGAGCGAACACCTGGAAGTTCGGGTTCTGCTGGTCCGTCCGAACTTCGGGACAAAGTCCGGGTCCGGGTCCGGACGGAACCCGAACGATCGCACGGACAA
>BLSH010214047.1:101839-116790 GCA_018402905.1 Glandirana rugosa | reverse complement strand
AGTCCTATACTGCACAAATCTGGCCTTTATGGAAGAGTGGCAAGAAGAAAGCCATTTCTTAAAGATATCCATAAAAAGTGTTGTTTAAAGTTTGCCACAAGCCACCTGGGAGACACACCAAACATGTGGAAGAAGGTGCTCTGGTCAGATGAAACCAAAATCAAACTTTTTGGCAACAATGCAAAACGTTATGTTTGGCGTAAAAGCAACACAGCTCATCACCCTGAACACACCATCCCCACTGTGAAACATGGTGGTGGCAGCATCATGGTTTGGGCCTGCTTTTCTTCAGCAGGGACAGGGAAGATGGTTAAAATTGATGGGAAGATGGATGGAGCCAAATACAGGACCATTCTGGAAGGAAACCTGATGGAGTCTGCAAAAGACCTGAGACTGGGACGGAGATTTGTCTTCCAACAAGACAATGACCCAAAACTTAAAGCAAAATCTACAATGGAATGTTCACAAATAAACATATCCAGGTGTTAGAATGGCCAAGTCAAAGTCCAGACCTGAATCCAATCGAGAATCTGTGGAAAGAACTGAAAACTGCTGTTCACAAACGCTCTCCATCCAACCTCACTGAGCTCGAGCTGTTTTGCAAGGAGGAATGGGCAAAAATTTCAGTCTCTCGATGTGCAAAACTGATAGAGACTTCCCCAAGCGACTTACAGCTGTAATCGCAGCAAAAGGTGGAGCTACAAAGTATTAACTTAAGGGGGCTGAATAATTTTGCACGCCCAATTTTTCAGATTTTTATTTGTTAAAAAAGTTTGAAATATCCAATAAATTTCCACTTCATGTTTGTGTCCCACTTGTTGTTGATTCTTCACAAAAAATTACAGTTTTATATCTTCATGTTTGAAGCCTGAAATGTGGCAAAAGGTCGCAAAGTTCAAAGGGGGCCGAATATTTTCGCAAGGCACTGTATATTCTTCCTCATATTTGTGATAAAAAAAATCGCAATTGGCGTTTATTGATTGGTTTGCGCACAAATGGCCGTGTTTACGGATGGTGAGAATTAATTTCTGGGGTTTTTATTTTTATTTATTTTTTACTAGTAATGGCGGCGATCTGCGATTTTTAGCGGTGCTGCGATATTGCAGCGGACATATCGGACATTTTTGACACTTTTTTGGGACCAATGACTTTTATTCAGCGATCAGAAATTTAAATGTCCACTGATTACTGTATAAATGTCATTGGCAGTGAAGGAGTTAACCTGCAGGGGGAGATCTAGGGGTTAACTGTGTTCCCTGGGTGTGTTCTTACTGTGGGGGGGCTGGGCTACCATGGGCATGAGAGATCTAACTGATCCCAGTGACAGGGATCAGTAGATCTCCCATGCCTGCACTGTCAGAATGGGGAACCTCCGTGTTTACATCGGCGGTTCCCCGTTCTTTGCCTGTGGCCGCTCATCGCGGCTCGCCGGCAGACATCAGGTCTGCCCGAGCCGCGGGCACACTCCTCGGGAGTGCGGTGGGCGCGCGCCCCCTAGCGGCCATTCGCAGATCACCGTCTTTTTACGACGATTCACGGCCAGCGTCCACACTGCCGCCGTAAATATGCGGTAGACAGTGGGGAACTGGTTAAACAGTCATAACCAAGAAGATGGGGAGGAGGAAATGTATAATGGGCACCATATTCCTCAGGACAGGTTCTCTTGTCATGCACTTAGGCCCCCCACCTCCTATACCAGGCACAAGAGACATGGAGGAATGGGAGCAGACTTCTACTATACCCGCACCGAGCTTGAATGGACTACAAGTCCCAGAATTCCACACAAAAAAAAAACAGTGCAGTAAAAAAAAACTCCTAGAAGCCCACCAAAGTCCTAGTATAAATAATAAAGTCAGTAATCCTAGTGCCCACAGTGAGCAACTAAATCACTGGTAATCAGAGCCCCACACAGCCCACCAAAAGAAATCTGTCAGGCATGATCTGCAGCCAATCCATCCATGGGATGGATCTAACCTAACAGCTCTCTCAGCTTGCAGGATGTCAGTGTCAGATGAAGTTTGTTTTTCTAAAGCCTCGTACACACGGGACGACGATCGTACTTATGATTGTCTCAAAACGTATGTTGCATAATGTAACTTGCATACTGACTGCACTACACGATCGTACGAGCACAGAAAGAACGTTCAGGTGCATGTAATTAGCATCTGGCCGTTCCTGACTTCTGAGCATGCGTGTTTTGCACAAAACAACTTGTTGTACCAACTGCTCTGTACACACGATACAACGGTGGTATGAGAGCTTGTTGGTACGACCAAGTTTTCTAGTCTGCTCATACAACTCCCCTTGTACGACCGTCGTATGTCGGCTGTTCTAATCGTGCATACGAACGATCGATTTCACATACAACGGTCGTTCATACGACCTGTTGTATACGATCGTCGTCCCGTGTGTACGAGGCTTTAGGATACAATGTTTTACAATAAACTAAACAACTTCAATGTATCCTTGCAAAGAATAAACAGCCAGCCTTCTGAATCTGAGTGAGAAAGTGCTGGATGGTTAAGTCACACAGCCAACTCTTGTCCAGAGAGGTGAAGGGAAGCCGGGGCTAACAGACAGATGAAGTTCTCATGTAGGGAGAAGGAGAAAGCCGCACATACCCTCCAGGGAGCCGCCGTGAGCACCCGACCACCCACTGCTGGAACCAAGGGAAAGCCCAAGTGACAGATGGATGAGACGCCCTCTCCAGGGGAAGCTGAAAACAACCCTCTTCCACTGTTCCTACCTGTGACCTGTTTAGTACACACACACTGTTCAGTCTGTGTAGACACGTCCAGAGCCTCACTTCTCCCTGCCCCACCATTACAGAGCACCGGCAACGCCGACCATGTGTTTGTCTCCCACATTGCCCTGCTCCACTCTGATCTTCCACCCGGCTACAGCACTCGCACATCTCCACTGCCCCTATCTGTGACTGTGTCCTTATCTGCCTGCAGCAGGGGCTACAGGAGCAGCAGCTTTGGGCCCCACAGCAATGACTGGGCCCTGGGCATCTGCCTCTTTTGCCCTGCAATAAAGACGGCCCTGGTTGGGGGGCATGTGGCCTGGTATGGTTCAGGAGGGAGGGGCACTCGCTCGTCACCTCCCAATCCTGACCTCCAGGCTGCATGCTTGGATAAGGGTCTGGTATGGATTTTGGGGGGGCACGCCATTTTTTAAATTAGTTTTGATATAGAGTTTCCCTTAAAATCTATGCCAGACCCAAAGGGCTTGGTATGTATTTTCGGGGGGACCCTATGCCATTTTTTTTTTACATTTTGGCATTGAGTTCCCCTTAAAATCTATACCAGACCTGAAGGGGCCTGGTATAGACTATGGGAACCTCACGCCTTTTTTTCCATTTTATTTCCTAATAGCCGATGCCACATCAGCATGATTGTTTCCATAATATTAAAGCGGTTGCTCTCACAAAAGAAAAACTGTAAGGCAAAGGCATAATGAGTTAGTTAGTATGCACAACATACTTGCTCATTATGAAATACTTTCCTCAGAAGGAAGATCAGACAGGGCCGCTCTGTCCCCACAGAGGGAGCGGACATCTTCCCTCCGGGCATCCTTCCGGGTTCGCAGCTCCGACGCTGTGAGTGGCTGTAGCCGTGAGACGTCACTCCCATGCATGCACACAGGAGCTCTTTTTTCCAGCAGACTTTCCGGCAAGGTCCGGCGATATACGTCAGGCCTTCGCAGGTACATCACTGCACATGCGCCGCTTACATCGGTGGCTGCATGCAAGTGGAATATACCGTACAGGATTAGGAGATATTCATTTTACCTACAGGTAAGCCTTACAGGTAAGGCTTACTTGTAGGCATAAATTAGTTTGGGAATATACAACCGCTTTAATGGCTCATTTGTAGAAGCATCAAACACTAGTAAATGTATTTTCTACATATGCTTGTGCAATAGCCTAGTGGTGTGTGCTTCTACCTTGAATGGCTTTGGTCTGGAAGACTCATGGGTTCAAATCCCACAGAAGGTATCACCTGCTTAAAGATTGCATTGTACTCAGCAGCATATGCTGAAAATAGGCAAAGGCTAATTAGCCAATGCACTTTAGCTTGGTTGATTCTATTATTTTAACTCTTCAAATGCATGCAATGTTAGGTAAGTATTCAATAATATTATGGTGTGGAAATCCAAACATCATACATTAGTTAACTGGCATTTTACATTTTTTTGTTGTTTATTCTAATTCGCTTGTGCACTGGAAAAATAAACAGAGCTGACTTAGGTGGGTGGTAGGTTGGCTGGGATTTGAACTCATAACTTGAGTGCTTTGGAGACATCTAAGCAGACTACCAAGCCATTGAGCTAAGTATGCTAGGACTTGCATAGTTGTGTGGTATGATTAAAGAATGAATATAAATCATTTCTGCTTTATAGTCATCTAAATAAAATAAATAACATGAAAAAATAGCATACAACAGATATGTAACTGTAAATGTTCAATACATGTAACTTTACAGAATAGCAGACTTTACTCTGCAATACTCATTCATAACCGCAATCGTTAGCAAAAGAAGAAAACAAACTAGGAATACTAATTGCAATATAGATCAATAGATGCACACGAAGTAGAGCACATCTTACATCTCATTGGGGTGGGTGGATGGCTTGGCGCCGGGCGCCGACGCCACTCTCCCTGCACCGGATGTGTGCGTCACTGCCATGTGGGGCCACATCACCAGCATTTTTCCATCTAGCGGCTATGCAGGATTAGTTCATTGGCACAGACGGTGGGTGGTCTTCCGCTTGACCGTTGGTGCCTTTTTCCTGCTTTGTCAGCTAGCATGATGTTGGTGGGTTTTTGCTGGCCGCGCGCCCATATAGGTTCCATCTCCAGTCTGCTCACATTAATTACAATTCTTGGTTTCTCCAGTCTACAGCACACACATCTCTTTGGTTATCCAATTTTTTCATGTTCCAGCCAGGTATTTGCCTACAGCATTCTCTATTTCTTGACTTCCCTCAATGGTGGTTTAGTTTCTACCTTTCATGCACCCTTGGTTTTTCCATCCACTACCTCCTCTTTATCCTGCCCTATTTAGTTCAGGACATCTCATGCACATTCATTTTTTCACAGATTCTCCCATCAATGGGCTGCAATCCTTTGGCTATGGCCAGCTACCCCACCTTTCGGATATGCTCTCTGGATGTGGTTCCCGTGTGTGTCTGTGGGCCACCAGCCCTACCTCAGCTCCCGGGTGAGATGTCCTTTTAGGTGCCTCCAGTTCCTAGTATCACATCCTACTACACAGTGTTTGTAAGTATTGCATACAGCAAGGGTTCCTAATTGTTACCCTTGTTTGTGTAGCGCCCTTCTAGTTTGGATACTAGTGAGTGTATATAGTTTTTGGCTCTCTCTGCTTAACAGGAGAGCAGATAGGCAAATTTACATGATATCTACTTATCAGAGAGCCTTGATTTGAGTAAGGTCTGCTCAGTGTGCTCTGGTGCTGACTCACGTGATCTGGAGAGTTTTACACTGTCCAATTGTATGTGTCCCTATTGGGCAGTGTGAGGAAAACCCAGCCAGTGACAGCAGGTGTATGTGGAGGTGGTTCTGACCAGCTAGCAGGGGAGTGGCCCCCACTGCATCTTGGGTGAACACCTTCATATAAAAGGGAACACATGGGCTCAAGGTCAGGAGTTCTGGACCACCCAGATCTTAGGGGTGGGGGTGTATGTTTAGCTCCGGGCTGCTAGGCTTGAGGCCTATCCAGGAGGCTGTGGATGCTGGGCCTGGTCGAGGCCTAGCTGAAGTTGCTGAAGCTGCAGCCCAGAGTTCTTTAAAGCTGACAGAGGGGAACGTCCTTGGATCGTGTCTGGTATCACAGTGGCACAGTGTCGCTTGGAAGTTGGAAGGAGGCTACCGGCTGTCCCAGGACACGGTGTGAGTACAGACCCGTGAAGGGATCCCTGAGACTAAGTTGCTAGAATTTCCCTCCTACTCCTCATAGTCAGCTAAACTGGGTGTGTGAGCTAGAAAGGAGACACCGATGAGTGTCTTGAAGAAGCAAAGTCCGGCCTGTCCTTACTGCTTTAAAAGGGACTCGTTTCACTAGAATATGTATGGTAACGGTGTCACTGAAGTCAGCCTGCTACTTGCTTTACTGGAATCAGCCTGCTACCTGCATTACTGAGAACAGTCTGCTATGTAGTGTCACTGACAGTCTGCTGTACAGAGATAGGGAGGAGTTGTCTTCATCTGAAGTCAGTTAACTAGGAGTAACCCATACCTTTCCTTCTCCTATCCAAGTTCTACAATAAAGCATCAAAATTTCATCCCCTAGACTGGTCATTGGAAAACGAGCAGGATTGTGTGTGCAACTGACAGTGTGAAAATCCATGGTCACTGGTTGCAGGATAATCAGAGGGAGGCCCGGGACAAATATATCTAAATCAGCAGCTCCTTCGGGGGTACCGCTACACGTGGGGGTGTCGTCCGGGATATATCCCCTGAATTATCGCAGCGGGGGATGTCACTAGCAACGGCTGGATAAAGTGTTTGAGAAATTGCCATATTGTCATGTCTTGGATGTGTGGGTTTGCGGGACCACAATTGAAGAGAAAGTGTGCTGTGATAATGTCTGCTCTACAGTGTCAAGTACAACCATACTGTCAGAGAGTAGAGAAGGCAAAGTTTATTTGAGAGTCAAAATGGCTGCGGACGGCCGTGTGAGCATGTGTACTGTGTGGGTGAATGTCTGCTGCACAGCTGTTAGCAACAGGACATTTTCAAGCCACAGTGGTGAAGATTGTGATCTGGAGAGGAAGTGCTGCCTGTGTGTCTGCTATGCTCAGTGCTGTCTGCTTCACAGTAGTGCCTGTTGATGCTGGATGGTGGTTGAGCAACAGCAGTGAAGAGGGGTGGGGTTGCCGCCTAGAAGTCAGTCAGTCTGGAGTGGGCAGAGTCCGTGGTGAGAAGAAGAGCCATGACGTCACTTGTACCTCCGGGTGTAGCCGAGAGGAAGCCGCGTGTGCAGAGTAGCAAGATGGCGGAGACCGAAGTTACTGCACGTGGCGGAGAGGAAGTCTGGCGCTATGCAGTGCTGAAGATAAAGAACATCTGGGTCTGGTATGTGTCAGATGCGACGGGTGACAGTGAGATTGCGTGCCTGGGGTCAGTGCAGCCATTGCAGGGAGATGCTGCTGCAATTAGAACCTAGCGATTGTCAGCCGAGGGTTCTACAATTCACTTGGGAGACAGGCTTTGCTACAAAGATGACTATGCCCATTGCTATGACCGCTTCTGGGGAAGACAGACGTGCTCTGAGGGTGCCACTAGGGCCGGGACCGGTGGTTTACACCCATACCATGGTTTGCCAAACCCAGGAGACCTGCATATCGATGGTGCAAAGCGCAGAGCCAAGGACAGTGCAGCAAGTGCAGCAACCAACGCTATCAGTAGCCATCCCCGCGACCCATTTTCTGACCCTTAAAGCTACAGAAGGGACCCATCTAACCCAGAGAGCAGAGTCCACCAGTCCTTCAAGTGAGGAAAGACCGGGGATTATTGATGTGGGATCCCCCAGCTGCCTATGCCGGTATGGGTCCATAGAGGAGGGAATAGCCGACTGGGGTTCAGAAGTGGACACAGAGTGGGACTGTGAGACTTCAAAAAAGGAAGGATCTCTGTGTTTAGAGCAATCAGATGGGAACCGTGAGAAAGCATCCATCCTCATACAGTGTGCTAGAAACTTGGGGTTTTGCGAAATTATGCTAACAGAGCTCCTGATTTGTCCCCTCCTCACACTTATGCTCGGGCTCGAGCGCAAAATGAAGCTTACACCCTCCTCGTCAAGAAGACAGGAACTGTTTATGCCCCGGCAGGAAAGGCGATAGACAAAAGCTGCCAAAGTTCTCCCGCTTACAGAGACTGGTACAATGCAAAGTTGCCCTAGAGTACGGGTATGACTACCCCTATTATAAACAGGAGCCGCGCTAATCACAGTCTATGAACAAAAAGTCTCTCTTGGTAAGGCACAACAATAAGTCTCTGGGTGGCCGTATGCTGTGCGCAATAGCCCAAATCGTCAGTGATCCAATTGGAGGCTTACCATGTGTGGGTCGAAACAACTCATGTGATGATCAAAACTGCTGTCGGTTTCCCCGAAGATCACAAGGGTGATGGTAGCCAAGAGGGTTGCCCAATAAGGGGTTAATATTAAAGCCTACGAATAAACTGTTCCCCTCCTTGTCTTTATTGGACAAGGTCTATGTTTTTATATAGGTACCCTTAGGGGACGGTGGAGAAGCGGACTTCACACTATAGAAATTCAACCATTATGGTTACTAGCCACTTGATGGTGCAGTTAACCTTAAATATAATGATGGGAATTCCTTTTTGCAAGTTTTTTAGAAGTAACGCCAGTACCCTGAATGGCGGGGTAGGCACTTCCGCCCGCACCTTGGATAGGGGGTGGCTGCCTATATTAATAGAGAGAGGTGAAGGTGCGCCCGTCCCTGAGACGACGTCCTATCGGACGAAACGTACGTCGGAACGGGCGCGCTGACGTCACCTCTTTGAGCCGGCTTGTATTTTACACACGATCGTGACTTTGGAGTTTTTAATGTGAGTAGATGCTTACTTTTATAAATAAAGTGTCCGAACGATATTGCCCTATTGGTCCTTTTCTGTCATACATGGTTTATCAATCTGGAACCCCGGAACCTTGGGTCCGTAATTGACCGAGAGTTGGTTGGAAGTGTATGAGGTATCTCTTGACCGAGCGCTGGAAGTGTGGTGCGATCTTGACATCTGAAGTTTGACCTACTGCCGGTCGCGGGTCTGGAACGTGGAGACAGGAACCCACGGGTCTACATTTTTTCCTTTATGTGATACACTAACATAGAGTTGGTAAGTCTTGAATTCTTATGGTGCAGGGCTCACTATTGTAAGGTGCACCGCGGTGTGTGTGAAGGTGGTGGTTAATCTCTCTGCTGAGACATACTTCACCATATAGCCCCCTCCTGTTTTTTGTCTCATTACTTATGTCGGATGTGAGTTGGACACAGGGGGACCCTTGTGATCTTCGGGGAAACCGACAGCAGTTTTGATCATCACATGAGTTGTTTCGACCCACACATGGTAAGCCTCCAATTGGATCACTGACGATTTGGGCTATTGCGCACAGCATACGGCCACCCAGAGACTTATTGTTGTGCCTTACCAAGAGAGACTTTTTGTTCATAGACTGTGATTAGCGCGGCTCCTGTTTATAATTTATTGTTTATTACTGGGACTGAGTAATTGAGCTGCAGCTATTATCCGGGTCAGCGCAGTGTTTGTGTTTATCCATATGACTACCCCTATGCTCCCCGGTAGATTATGGAAGAGATAGAAACCAAACGTGACGTGGTGCGGTGAAGCTGTGTGGGACTTTATGTTTGTTGCAAAGCCCTACAGAAATCAGACCAAACCCACACTATGGAAAGAGTTCTTGGCTGTTAAAGAGAACTGGAGCTTTGGGAGATGGTCCATACACAGTGACAAAGTGATTGTGAAAAGACCTAAGACATTGAATGGTCTTGTAACATTTGGGGTCCCAATGGAAAGATGATTCAAATCCCCCATCCAAACTTCTATTACTGAACCATATTCCAGTGCTCTTGTTTTCCCCACAGGAAAAGTGTTTCAGTTACAAGGCCAGCTGCCTCAGAGGACGACCAGCTGAGAGTTGTTATACAGAGTTGAATGTTGTTGCCGGGGGGCAATCCTATAATTCCCAATCACTTTTCCCTTCTATCCTTGCAAAACCAAGAAGGGGGTATCTGGGATTTGTCCTACAACTAGGAGCAAAGGGACTTCTGCCAAAGAGGATTTCTCCTACTTTAAATGGACACTTTGCGAAGAGTTTTTTAACCACTTCAGCCCCGGAAGGATTTCCAGCTTTAGGACCGGAGCCCTTTTTGCGATTCGGCGCTGCGTCGCTTTAACTGACAATTGCGCGGTCGTGCGACGTTGTACCCAAACAAAATTTGCGTCCTTTTTTTCCCACCAATAGAGCTTTCTTTTGGTGGTATTTGATCACCTCTGCGTCATTTCTGATCGCCGCTATAAACAAAAGAAGAGCAACAATTTTGCAAAAAAAACCCAAATTTCTTACTTTTTCCTAAAATACAAATCCAAAAAAAAATATAAAAAAACATTTTTTTTCACCTTTTTTGGCCGATTTATATTCTTCCTCATATTTGCGATAAAAAAAAATCGCAATCGGCGTTTATTGATTGGTTTGCGCAAAAGTGGTCGCGTTTACGGATGATGAGAATTCATTTTTGGGGTTTTTATTTTATTTATTTTTTTTACTAATAATGGCGGCGATCTGCGATTTTTTGCAGTACTGCGATATTTCAGCGGACATGTCGGAACATTTTGACACTTTTTTGGGACCATTGGCATTTATACAGCGATCAGTGCTATAAAAATGCACTGATTACTGTGTAAATGCCATTGGCAGTGAAGGGGTTAACCTGCAGGGGGCGCTCTAAGGGTAATCTGTGTTCCCTGGGCGTGTTCTAACTGTTTGGGGGACTGCCCTAACAGGGGAAGGGAAGTGGTCACAGCCTTCACGTACAGGAAGGCTGTGATCACAGCCCTTCCCCCTCACACAGAGCGGAGGTCCGTGTTTACATACACGGACCTCCGCTCCTTCGCTCCGGGGGGGCCATCACGGGTAGCCAGCGGCAATCGAAGCCGCCGCACCCGCTCCCCGGCCCTCCCCGAACACAGTGAGCGCGCGTATGACGGCGATTTGCGGGAACGAGCCACTTTGCCGCCGTCAGATGCCGATCGGCGGTCGGCAAGTGGTTAAAGAGACACTTTGTGAAGATCTTTGGGCCGCTTTGAATGAAGGTGAAACATCAAGTTTACGAGCTGCTGCTATGTCAGAAGGCAGTTGCTCACCATCCCTGTAAGTAATGTGCCGTGGGAAAGACTTCCTCTGTTGCAAGCTCCTACTGTTGTTCTACAAGTAATGTCCCGAAGGAAAAGACTTCTTCTGTTGCAAGCTCCTTCAGTTGTATCAATAGGAATGAGTAAGAGGACTTTAAATTTCAAGAGAACCGTTGGACTTTAATACTGCTTGCTTAAAATGTAACACTATTTTGAAACTATTTAGATGGATTGGTAGGATGTTGTTGTTCTATCTTTTTCAGGCCCACAAGAAGACAACGTGTCAAGGTTGCCCTTAGGGGGCAGGATTTATGAAGATGCCTCTACGAGAATGTTAGTGGTAGATGCATGCCAGTGGGGAAACCGCCTCTGAGGAGAGGGTGTTCCCACCAATAACTACTTACTAACTGTTTGCTTGTATGTTTTTTTCTTTTCTTTGCAGGACTGCAGGGAATCTTCAGGCCTCTACTGAGGCATTGTACTATATGTGTGTATAGTTATACTATTACTTAGCAATAGTCAGTCAGGATGTATTGATTATATTTACCCCCTCCCCCAATCATTTCTATGTTTGGCGGGGGGGGGGGGGTGCACTAACAAAGAGCAAGTGGTTTTTCCACTTAAAATGTGAGATACTTCGTACAACCAAAACATTTGTACCTATTGGATGTGTTGGTTATATTTACCCCCCCCCCCCCTCCCCAGTCACTTCCAATTTTGGTGGGGGTGAATTGATAAAGTGCATTTGATAAAGTCTTATCAAAAGTGTGAATATTTTCTACAACTGGGTTATTTTGTACCTACTGGCCACATATGGGGTATGCCCCATGGCCCTGTTCATTTGTTATTTTCCCTTTTCCCCCTTTCCACAACATGGGATACTCCGCTTAGTCTTTTGGTAGATTTTTGTAGGGGTGGTTGCCCAGAGCCAATGAGGACATGGCTCATTTTTGGTGGGGGGTGAGTGTAGTGCCATTCTAGTTTGGGTACTAGTGAGTGTATATAGTTTTTTGGCTCTCTCTGCTTAACAGGAGAGCAGATTGGCAAATTTATCTAAATCAGCAGCTCCTTCGAGGGTACCGCTACATTTGCTTATCCTTTCAAATTGTGACATGTTGATATTACCCAGTCACCTTTCCATTTTAATGACAGACAATAGCTACGTGCATGCTCCTGAGGAGTGGATATAACTTCCATGAAACGGGTAGAGCTGTCATATGCCGTGCTCAAAATTATCATGTGGTGCAATTACATAAACATTTTGTTAATTTTTTTGTATGAAATGTATATACTACTCTATTTTTTTATGCAAAGTATTGCAGGTTCTGAGGCTGTATGCCCAAGTGTATTTATATATATGAATTGTTTACGATATACTTTTTATGAATTTTATATATTATTTAATATCAACTTCATTAAAACGTATGTTTTGTAAACCAGCGTTGCTTCATTTAAAGTTCCACTTCTTTTCCCCCTTTTTTATACAAATATATTAGGAATGGAGGCACATGGCACTGCCTCATTTAAAGTCCCAAACCGTTCTCCCCCTCTTTATCTCACATAAAAATGTTTTCTTCACATACATGGATCATGGTAGCAGTGCAGTGTTATATAACAACTTGGTAGCAATTGGCACTTGCAAATCTGCCCGGATCCTCCTTTTCTGGGGTCCCTGGTGGCGATCTTGGCTCCCCCTCTTCTTTTTATGTCCACCATAGCCAGCCGCTTGCTATGAGGTTCACACGCTCCTGACCTGTGTATCTATAGAGCCGCGCTCCATAGACTTACACAACGGGACTTAGGCCCAGCCCCCACTTCCTCTTCACTGCATTTGATAGGCAGCAGCAAGAGCCAATGGCTCCTACTGCTTCTTGAATGCTGTGTGAAGATGAAGTAAAGGGAGAATAGATGCAGCCGTGCACAGCGCTGATCTCTTCTCCCCTCTCTTACTGTTCGTACAGGGGAAGGGGGGCACAGGGAAATTGAAAATGGTTTTTACTTTAATGCATTAAAGTGAAACACATTTTTTAGGTTTAGTAACTACATTCTCATATTAGAGCTATAGTAAATAAACCCCATAGTCTTAATGTGGGAATCCCTGCTGTCGGGCCTGTTGGGAAAGCTGTTTCTGCCGGGAGAAGAAAGTGATTATTGCTAGCACTTATAACTGACACTAGAGATAATCGCAGGCAAAACCCGGCATGCTGGTTGCACCCAAGGTGATCGATTGATCAACTTGGTAATTCAGTCTGCCCATACACGATTTGAATCTCAGCCGCTTCCTGCTGAATTGGCTGAGATTCAAACCATGTATGTCCTGCCTAAGGGCCCTACGCTGGCTAGGACTGGGTTGTATATATTGTTCCATAGGCCAGTGAAGTAGTCAGGGCCTCATAGACAGGCCATCTTTATGCCAGTTGTGCTGTAAACTGCTTGACACTGCACTGTGCTGCTTACCTAACCCCTTTTTTTCTGTTACAGGGCTTTACCCCATTAATAAAGTCCATTCTAAAAAGCTTTCAGGTTTGCCCGTGTCACATGGGTCCAGGTACAGGGCGGGTCATCACTGGAGCAGGGCAGAGGGACCCAAACAATCCAGCATAAGCTGACCAGATTTTTAAAATGAAATCTGGGGACATATTTTGTTTTTTACTAGTAATTGTGGCAATCAGAGACGTATAGCGGAACTGCGATATTGCGGAGGACAAATCGGACGCCAAGTAACACTTTTGACACTTTGTGGGAACCAGTGACACTAATGCAGTGATCAGTTTGAATGGGAAGGGGTTATCATCAGGGGCGATGAAAGCATTAAATGTGTTCCTAATCAGTGTTTTCTCATCGTGGGGGAGGAGCTTTTACTAAGGGATGACGTAGATACCTGTCTCTGCTTTGCAGGAACACAGGATCAATGTCTTCCATGCTGACAAAACGGTGAGACAGGCACAGTGCAATGTAGTCTATTCACAGACACCCCCAAAGCACACCGGTGTTGAAGCCTTGAAGGCATGGGCAGCTCCACGATTGGATCCGCTTCCCTTCTGTTCCTGCTGCTGGACACTGTCAGCTGAGCTCAGTGGCCCCTGTTCAAATCCAATCCGGGGACAAAACCGGGGACAGACTTGGTCTGGGGACAGTCCCCCTCAATCTGGGGACTGTCCCCTGAAACCGGGGACGTCTGGTCACCCTAATCCAGCAGTTCCTCCGGGGGTATCTTTTCTTTCCTTCTGGGTAACGTAACAGTAGCTATGCCTAGGTGACCGAAAGTGAAAGGCAAAATACTATTTGCATCAATAGGCATTTATGATACCACAATCAGGTACAAGGAACATTTCCCTGATAAGTTTCATGTGCTGTGAGCACAGAATTTATTTACGATTAGTACAGAACCTGGAATATGACCGGTGTTATCTCTGTAGCATAAATATTTTACAATTTTGTGTGACAGCTGTTTAGATAAAATCAAGTTAATTGTAAGGGTGGGACCACAGAACAATATTTGCAGTTCACATTGATAGTGCATGAAGATATTGCATACAGACATACAGTTGTGTTCAAAATTATTCAACCCCCAATGCTGTAAATGGTTTTAGGGAATTTAGTGTACATTTGTAATTGTATTCTGAATGAAATCCTACAAGGACTTCTTTTCAGGAACATCCTAAAGTAAGTCTTATGTTAATGTTTACATGTGATTTAAGGGATTTTGGTAAATGTCGTAACCCCCAACTTATTAAAACTTGTGTTGACATACAGACATACGTTATAGAAGTACGTGATAGTTACACTTGACGTTTATAACAAGACACCAGGGTGGGAATGTTAATTGAACTAAAATAGATTTGTCGACAGTGTGTTTTAACATTTTATAAATACGATGTCTCTATTGTGGCCAGTATAAGGTCCAAGACATGATTAGCATTTATTTAAGACACGAGTGTCGTGTACTTTGAATAGTCCCTTTACAAGGAACATGGACTAACACCATAGTATTTACGGATAACTACGTTTATCATAAAACGGAAAGTGAAAGCCA
>BLSH010214047.1:91603-101829 GCA_018402905.1 Glandirana rugosa | reverse complement strand
TCATTCGCAAATTCAAGGCAAAGGGCACTGTTGAACGCTACCTGGTCATGGCAGAAAGAAGATGCTGACTTCGACTGCTGTGCGCTACCTGAAGCGTAGAGTGGAGAAAAGTCCCCGTGTGACTGCTGAGGAACTGAGAAAAGATTTGTCAGATGTGGGTACTGAAGTTTCTGCTCAGACAATACGGCGCACCCTGCGTAATGAAGGCCTCCATGCCAGAACTCCCAGGCGCACCCCCTTGCTGTCCCCAAAGAATAAGAAGAGTCGACTGCAGTATGCCAAAAGTCATGTGGACAAACCACAGAAGTTTTGGGATAGTGTTCTGTGGACTGATGAAACAAAATTAGAACTGTTTGGGCCCATGGATCAACGCTATGTTTGGAGGAGGAAGAACAAGGCCTATGAAGAAAAGAACACCTTGCCTACTGTGAAGCATGGCGGGGGGTCAATCATGCTTAGAGGCTGTTTTGCTTCTGCAGGTACTGGGAAGCTTCAGCGTGTGCAAGGCACCATGAATTCTCTTCAGTACCAGGAGATATTGGATGACAATGTGATGCAGTCCGTCACAAACCTGAGGCTTGGAAGACGTTGGACCTTTCAACAGGACAATGATCCCAAGCATACCTCCAAGTCCACTAGAGCATGGTTGCAGATTAAAGGCTGGAACATTTTGAAGTGGCCATCGCAGTCACCAGACTTAAATCCGATTGAGAACCTCTGGTGGGACTTAAAGAAAACAGTTGCAGTCAGGGTTGCCAACCGCCAGTAAATTTACTGACAGTTTGTAAAAATCAGTGATTTTTACAACTGTCTATAAATATCAGGGTCTGATACTTTGTCACGCTGTGCTGACTTTTTAAGTGTAAACCAGGCAAATTACTTGATATGGGTATTGTCAGTGTTCCCATGTTATGCTTAAATATCAATTGTCTTAATTTTTAATAAGAGTGCAGTTTTTTTCAGGTTGCCAGTAAAAAAATGTGCTCCATCAGTAAATTTTCCATGTTTTGCCAGTAAAAAACGATGCAGGAGGTTGGCAACCCTGGTTGCAGTGCGCAAGCCTAAGAATGTGACTGAACTGGAGGCTTTTGCCCATGATGAATGGGCGAAGATACCCGTAGATTGCTGCAAGACACTTGTGTCAAGCTATGCTTCACGTTTAAAAGCTGTTATAACTGTAAAAGGATGTTGTACTAAGTACTAAGATTGAATGTCACTTGGGGGTTGAATAAAACTGATAATGATGTGAGCTCAGAAAAGACATTTGTGGTTATTTCATTATAAATGTTATGTTATATTTGTCTGACCTACACGTGCCTCTTTGATTTAATTGTAAGCAGGATGACTGAATGATCATAATCAATGTCAAACCGACCAAAACAATCAATTTCAGTGGGGGGTGAATAATTTTGAACACAACTGTATGTTAGGTGCAGAAACCCCAAGTCTATACTCAGCAGCCCTGAACGGAGCCCAGAGTTGGGTTTTAAGTGGATTGGGAAAGGAAAGGAGGCTTGTTTGAATGTCACTGTATGATGAAAAGCATATGAGAATGTGTGTAACTCCAGGACAGCCCATACCCTGGGTATAAAAACACATTTTATAGTGTTATCTCTTCCTTCATACAGTATATACTGTATATATCTAGCAATACCCCCGTTGGGGCTGCTAGTATTAACTGGATCTTCCCTAATAGTGTAGAGGCTGCCCACCACTGCAAGCGCCAGCCCATACACGCCAATAACACAGTCTAGGGCAGGGGTAGGCAACCTTAACCACATCAATACCTGGCACGAAAACCCCCTTCCTGTCCAGGCCATTTTTCAGCTTTCAGTGCTCTCACACTTTGAACAACAATTACTCAGTCATGCAACATTGTACCCATATGAAATTTGCGTCCTTTTTTTCAGACAAATAGAGCTTTCTTTTGGTGGTATTTAATCACTAGGGTTTTTTTTATTTTTTGTGCTATAAATAAAAAAAGATTGAAAATGTTTTGAAAAAATGCCTTTTTCTTTGTTTCTGTCATAAAATTTTGCAAATTAGTAATTTTTCTTTGTAAATTTTGGCCAAAATTTATACTGCTACCTATCTGTGGTAAAAAATAACCCAAATAAGTGTATATTATTTGGTCTGTGTGAAAGTTATAGAGTCCGCAAGCTATGGTGCCAATCATTGAAAATTGATCACACCTGATATACTGACGGCCTATCTCATTTCTTGAGACCCTAACAAGCCAGGAAAGTACAAATACCCCCCAAATGACCCCTTTGTGGAAAATAGACATTCCAAGGTATTTAGTAAGAGGCATGGTGAATTTTTTGAAGTTGTAAATTTTTCCCACAATTCTTTGCAAAATGAAGATTTTTTTTTCTTTTCTTTTTTTTCCCACAAAATTGTCATTGTAACAGGTTATTTCTCACACCCAGCATATGCATACCACAAATTACACCCCAAAACAAATTCTTCTGCTCCTCCTGAGTATGGTGATACCACATGTCTGAGACTTTTTCACAGCCTGGCCACATGCAGAGGCTCAACATGCAGGGAGTGCCGTCAAGTATTCTAGGAACATAAATTACACATCTAATGTCATGACGACCTATCACATTTTTGAAGGCCCTGGAGCACCAGGACAAAGGAATTGCCCACAAAATGACCCCATTCTGGAAAGCAAACACCCCAACTAATAATCTATGAGCCATAATGAGTCTTTTGAACGGTTCATTTTTTTCCAGTAGTTTTTGGAAAATGTGGGAAAAAAATTAAAACACATTTTTTTTACACAAAGTTGACCATTTATAAGATATTTCCAACACATAGCATGTACATAGCAAAAATGACACCCCAAAATACATTCTGCTATTCCTCCTGAGTATGGCGATACCACATGTGTGAGACTTTTACATAGCCTGACCACATACAAAGGCTTTTCTTTGCAGGACTGCAGGGAATCTTCAGGCCTCTACTGAGGCATTGTAGTATATGTGTGTATAGTTATACTATTACTTAGCAATAGTCAGTCAGGATGTATTGATTATATTTACCCTCTCCCCCAATCAATTCTATGTTTGGCGGGGGGGTGCACTAACAAAGAGCAAGTGGTAGAGTTCCACTTAAAATGTGAGACACTTCGTACAACCAAAACATTTGTACCTATTGGATGTGTTGGTTATATTTACCCCCCCCCCCCCCAGTCACTTCCAATTTTGGCGGGGGGTGCATTGATAAAGTGCATTTGATAGTCTTATCAAAAGTGTGAATATTTTCTACAACTGAGATATTTTGTACCTACTGGCCACATATGGGGTATGCCCCATGGCCCTGTTCATTTGTTATTTTCCCTTTCCCCCTTTCCACAATATGGGATACTCCGCTTAGTCTTTTGGTAGATTTTTATAGGGACGGTTGCCCAGAGCCAATGAGGACATGGCTCATTTTTTAGTGTAGCGCCATTCTAGTTTGGGTACTAGTGAGTGTATATAGTTTTTGGTTCTCTCTGCTTAACAGGAGAGCAGATAGGCAAATTTATCCAAATCAGCAGCTCCTTCAGGGTACCGCTACATTTGCTTATCCTTTCAAATTGTGACATGTTGATATTACCCAGTCACCTTTCCATTTTAATGACAGATAATAGCTACGTGCATGCTCCTGAGGAGTGGATATAACTTCCATGAAACGCGTAGAGCTGTCATATGCCGTGCTCAAAATTATCATGTGGTGTAATTACATAAACATTTTGTTCATTTTTTTGTATGCAAAGTATATACTACTCCAGAGGCGTAACTAGAACCTTCAGGGCCCCGGTGCAAGAAATTATGAAGGGCCCCCTGACCCCTGGCCAGGGCCCTTCCCTCTTCCCACTGATCTCGGGGCCCTTTACTCCTATCATGGGTCCCTTTATTACGGTATTGCATTGGGGCCCTTTCACAAGTTCTGCAGCAGGCCCCAGGGGGACCAGGGAAGCACACAGGGGCCCTGGGAACAGCAGAAGACAAGTAAACTGGATAGAGGAAAATGGAGCAGATTGGGTCCTCTAAATGCCACCCCCGCCATCCCTCCTATTCAGGTGTACAAGGGAGGCACATGGGCCCCCTGGACCATGGGGCCCGGTTGCAATTGCAACCCCTGCAACCCCTATCGTTACGCCCCTGTACTACTCTATTTTTTTATGCAAAGTATTGCAAGTTCTGAGGCTGTATGCCCAAGTGTATTTATATATATGAATTGTTTACGATATACTTTTTATGAAATTTATATATTATTTAATATCAACTTCATTAAAACGTATGTTTTGTAAACCAGCGTTGCTTCATTTAAAGTTCCACTTCTTTTCCCCCTTTTTTATACAAATATATTAGGAATGGAGGCACATGGCACTGCCTCATTTAAAGTCCCAAACCGTTCTCTCCCTCTTTATCTCACATAAAAATGTTTTCTTCACATACATGGATCATGGTAGCAGTGCAGTGTTATATAACAACTTGGTAGCAATTGGCACTTGCAAATCCGCCACGATCCTCCATTTCTGGGGTCCCTGGTGGCGATCTTGGCTCCCCCTCTTCTTTTTATGTCCACCATAGCCAGCCGCTTGCTATGAGGTTCGCACGCTCCTGACCTGTGTATCTATAGAGCCGCGCTCCATAGACTTACACAACGGGACTTAGGCCCAGCCCCCACTTCCTCTTCACTGCATTTGATAGGCAGCAGCAAGAGCCAATGGCTCCTACTGCTTCTCGAATGCTGTGTGAAGATGAAGTAAAGGGAGAATAGATGCAGCCGTGCACAGCGCTGATCTCTTCTCCCCTCTCTTACTGTTCGTACAGGGGAAGGGGGGCACATGGAAATTGAAAATGTTTTTTACCTTAATGCAAACAATAATGCATTAAGGTGAAACACATTTTTTAGGTTTAGTAACTACATTCTCATATTAGAGCTATAGTAAATAAACCCCATAGTGTTAATGCGGGAATCCCTCCTGTCGGGCCTGTTGAGCCGGGAGAAGAAAGTGATTATTGCTAGCACTTATAACTGACACTAGAGATAATCGCAGGCAAAACCCGGCATGCTGGTTGCACCCAAGGTGATCGATTGATCAACTTGTTAATTCAGTCTGCCCATACACGATTCGAATCTCAGCTGGTTCCTGCTGAATCTGCTGAGATTTGAACCATGTATGTCCTGCCTAAGGGCCCTACGCTGGCTAGGACTGGGTTGTATATATTGTTCCATAGGCCAGTGAAGTAGTCAGGGCCTCATAGACAGGCCATCTTTATGCCAGTTGTGCTGTAAACTGCTTGACACTGCATTGTGCTGCTTACCTAACCCCTTTTTTTCTGTTACAGGGCTTTAACCCATTAATAAAGTCCATTCTAAAAAGCTTTCAGGTGTGCCCGTGTCACATGGGTCCAGGTACAGGGCGGGTCATCACTGGAGCAGGGCAGAGGGACCCAAACAATCCAGCATAAGCTGACCAGATTTTTAAAATGAAATCTGGGGACATATTTTGTTTTTTACTAGTAACTGTGGCAATCAGAGACTTATAGCGGAACTGCGATATTGCGGAGGACAAATCGGACGCCAAGTAACACTTTTGACACTTTGTGGGAACCAGTGACACTAATACAGTGATCAGTTTGAATGGGAAGGGGTTATCATCAGGGGCGATGAAAGCATTAAATGTGTACCTAATCAGTGTTTTCTCACTGTGGGGGAGGAGATTTTACTAAGGGATGGCGTAGATACCTGTCTCTGCTTTGCAGGAACACAGGATCAATGTCTTCCATGCTGACAAAACGGTGAGACAGACACAGTGCAATGTAGTCTATTCAGAGACACCCCCAAAGCACACCGGTGTTGAAGCCTTGAAGGCATGGGCAGCCCCACGATTGGATCCGCTTCCCTTCTGTACCTGCTGCTGGACACTGTCAGCTGAGCTCAGTGGCCCCTGTTCAAATCCAATCCGGGAACAAAACCGGGGACAGACTTGGTCTGGGGACAGTCCCCCTCAATCCGGGGACTGTCCCCTGGAACCGGGGACATCTGGTCACCCTAATCCAGCAGTTCCTCCGGGGGTATCTTTTCTTTCCTTCTGGGTAACGTAACAGTAGCTATGCCTAGGTGACCGAAAGGGAAAGGCAAAATACTATTTGCATCAATAGACATTTATGATACCACAATCAGGTACAAGGAACATTTCCCTGATAAGTTTCATGTGCTGTGAGCACAGAATTTATTTACGATTAGTACAGAACCTGGAATATGACCGGTGTTATCTCTGTAGCATAAAGATTTTACAATTTTGTGTGACAGCTGTTTAGATAAAATCAGGTTAATTGTAAGGGTGGGACCACAGAACAATATTTGCAGTTCACATTGATAGTACATGAAGATATTGCATACAGACATATGTTAGGTGCAGAAACCCCAAGTCTATACTCAGCAGCCCTGAACGGAGCCCAGAGTTGGGCTTTAAGTGGATTGGGAAAGGAAAGGAGGCTTGTTTGAATGTCACTGTATGATGAAAAACATATGAGAATGTGTGTAACTCCAGGACAGCCCATACCCTGGGTATAAAAACACATTTTATAGTGTTTCTCTTCCTTCATACAGTATATACTGTAGATATCTAGCAATACCCCCGTTGGGGCTGCTAGTATTAACTGGATCTTCCCTAATAGTGTAGAGGCTGCCCACCACTCTAAGCGCCAGCCCATACACGCCAATAACACAGTCTTATGTGGGAAGAAGGAACAGCCATTTTAGTTATAAATCAAATATATATTTGATATAAAGTACATTGGTGATAAAGCAGATGATGTTACATCTTGTCTTTCCTTTCTATGTGAGAATGCCAGTTTAATTCTAGTTTTACACCCCGTAATTTGCAAGATTGTTATCTCAGCTGTGAAAAACCTGTTCAAGCAACATGCCTGATAGGGATGACCACCTACATAGCAAAGACAAATGGACTTCAAAGAGTTTAGTTAGCTGGGTGCCACCCCCTTTCAGAATGTATAAATTGTATTGCAATTGTAGCCAAAGCAGAACAATTCTTTTGAACCCATCACTATGTTCTTCATTGTTCTCCCTGTCTGTGGCTAGCTACAGCCTTGTATAATAAATATGTTTATTTTTCAATATGGCTTCAGCAGTCAAAATGTTACTGAAACCTAAGAGAATGAGGTTTCCCCTACAATTGGTCCTTCGAAAGCCGGGAAGACAAACTCTTCAGACACCGCTAAGAAATGGAACAGCACAACCTGGGAATTCACTTCTGCCAGCAAAGGTGAGCAAACTTTCTGCTTACTGTGATTTTCACTTGTGCTGTGCTTATTTCTGTAAGTTGGTGTCATGGAGCGCTCTTTCCAAGAACCTTGACTGTTGAATTTTATTTTTTTTTAATTTTATTTTTCTCCTTTTTA
Source organism: Glandirana rugosa (assembly GCA_018402905.1). Taxonomy (NCBI): domain Eukaryota; kingdom Metazoa; phylum Chordata; class Amphibia; order Anura; family Ranidae; genus Glandirana; species Glandirana rugosa. Next base: position 94,405 of record BLSH010214047.1, on the reverse strand, counting down.
GTTTTACTTTACATACTATCTGTTACTTATTACTGTCCTTTGCATGAGTGTGGTCTGCTGAATGACTTGCCCCAGTTCAGACGCAATGTGTCTTCGGACTCAAGGCATCATTCATAAAGTGTGGCTGATAAGGTACTATGTGTGGTGGGGCCCAAGGATGATGGGCGGCTTAAAAAAAAAAAAAAACAGCACCGCTTAAATATCCTTAGTACCAGTTTTGAATGATAAACCTGTCTTCTTTTTCTCTTCTGCGTAGTTCTCCATAAAACTACACAATAAGCAGGAGAACCGTCTTGTCTATTCTGCAAACAGTGTAGATAAACTGTTGTGGAAGACTTTTTAGGGAAGCAGAACTGTCAGATTCTATACCCTGTTACAGATTCTATAATCTTCTTCTGTTGAAATTTGATTACTGTATTGCATTGATCTTTTTATGTGCTGCCATTTGTCTTGCATATAAGTGGACTGCGTGTATTTAGAAAGGAGTGTTTTTTTTTTGTGTTTTTTTTACATTTCAAATCCTGAGTGTCATTTTTTTAGCCTGTGTGACTAAGGTGTTCAGTTGGTGTGTCTGCATCAGCCTGTGTGGCAGAGCTGTCAGTTTCTGCTATTATTAAGTAAATGCTGTCTGTGTGACCATTGTGCCTTAATAATAGATTAATTCTTGAGGAAGTCTCACCACCGTGTGAGATGGGGAATTGTACCACCGAGTACACCCCAGTTTGGGATCTGTGTGATCCCACCGGAAGCTTCTCCTGGATTGCCAAAGATTATATGATATATAACTTTGGAACAGGAGTGGCTGAGTCCCTCAAGGAATGGAACTAAGACACACAGGGGATTTGTACCCCTAGAACGGAAATTTGACCTTAAGCTGTGGAATTAAATGTAAACAAAAAAGGACTATCCTAGCATTTTTTAAACAGGAAAAGACAGGCAGCCATTCGATAAATGGATAAATGCAAGTGATCAGTGTGAACAAAAAAAAAAAAAAAAAGAGAGGAAAAATGATAGACCTATATTGAACTAGATACAGCCCAGGAAAAGAGAAATGCAGCGTTATTAATGTGCTAAACTTTTCTGTCTACAGGTATCAGCTAGCTAATTGTGAGAGTGTGTGTGTGTGGTGTAGAGGCGTGTGAGATCCATGGGTTGGGATGTCCTATATGTTGTATAAATGTGCCTTTCAAAGTGCTGTATCAGAATAATGATAATGATTTGTTTTGTGTTTGTTATTTATGTTTTGAAAGTGATGTGACGTTGCCACAAGTACAAGTAAAGGTAAAAAGTCAGTGGCATGACAACTTTAAAAGCAAGAAAATATTTGGTGTATAGAGTATGACCTTAAAAAGACTAAAAAAATTTTACTTTTGACTTAAAATCCTGAACAATTTGATCTATATAATTAGGGTAACTATTGGTTTAAAATTGTAAAATTGTGTGCAATGTGTAGTCATTTTGCACTGTGGTAAATTTAATATGGAAAAAAAAAACAAAAACGTGAAATATTATATTACTTATTCTAAAAAATAAATCTGAGAGAAATGTGAGCTATAATTCGTTAATTTGAACACTTGCTGGGGTGGCTAATCATGTGGTTATTGGAGCCACACCCTATGCAGTTAATAAAATTTCTAAAAAGTGAAATGTTAAAAGTTTTAGTGACATGTATAAACATGGTTAAAGTTTAAAAAGAGCAGGAATGCTGTGTTTCACAGTTTAAGCAGCAATGAGCCCCTCCCTTCCTTGACACAGGTTAATTGCATGGCTTGTGAGTGTGAATAGCTGTATTGTCATGCAAATTAAATGAGTTGAGTTAACCTTAGCAAAAGTCAAATACTCCTTAATATTGTACATGTGTGTATTAACTGCAATCTTTATTTTTGTAGTAGACAGTTTTTGAAGAATTTTCCAATGTGTTCAGTATGGTGAAGTATAACTTTTTGTTGTAGACAAATGGGAACTTATCAAATGTTTATTTTTGAGCTGCTCATTTTTAACCATGGTGAACAAGATTTTTTATTTTATTTTTATTTTTTTAATGGTATACCATAAATAAAATCCATGTGGTAGTAATAATTAATTTGACGTCAACAATTTTTGGTATTAGAAAAAGTGCACTGTTAAAACATCTAAGAAAGAAAATGTTCAAAATGCTAACTGTATGCCTCTAACCTTTGTTTTATTTTTAAGGGGAAAATATAATGTTTGGTTACTAAATTGTTGATGCTTATTCTTCAGATTAGGTCTATGCCTTTGGTTGATTTCTTTAAGACTTGCAGAACAGAAGGACACTACAGCCTTCAAAGACAATTCACCAATGGAAGTATTGTTCCAAATTGTTTCCCTTTGGTTTATTAGTCTGTTGTCATATGTAAAAATGTATGGGTTTCAGCCCTCATTAGTTAATATTGGTGCAGTCATTTGACTCTGTACAGCTTTTAGCAGTTGCTAGTTCCTATTTACAGTATGAGGTGCTAGACCTTCTTTGTTGTTTACTGACGTGGTTATAATTGATTACTCCCGACTTTGGGTATGTAAAAATGTATACTGTTGTCTGATTATTTGGTTTCCCTTTGTTAAACCTTGTTATGAAGGTAACCACTTAACAGAAACTTCCGACATCACAGGAAGACAAGACGTTCAGAATTTCTTTAGTTGGTTTCCGTATCTGGATTAGACTTCTTATTCGTAGTTGTTAAATCATTGGTTTGTAATATAAAAGGGGAATTTTTATTTTGTTTCCAATCTCCGTATGTCAATCGTAAAACTTGTAAAAGAAAGAATCTACAAAATTGTCAC
>BLSH010214047.1:74533-89721 GCA_018402905.1 Glandirana rugosa | reverse complement strand
TCAAATATATATTTGATATAAAGTACATTGGTGATAAAGCAGATGACGTACATTTTGTATTTCCTTCCTATGTGAAAATGCCAGTTTAACTCTAGTTCTATACCCCGTAATTTGCAAGATTGCTATCTCAGCATGACTACCTGTTCAAACAAAAAGCCTGGAAGTGACAAGACTATGTGAATGGCCATCTACATATCAAAAGAAGTCATCAGAGAATCAAATGGACTTCAAAGAGTAGTTAGCTAGGTGCCAACCCCCTTTCAGAATGTATAAATTGTATTGCAATTGTAGCCAAAGCAGAACAATTCTTTGAGACCATTGCCATGTTCTTCATTGTTCTCCCTGACTGTGGCTAGCTACAGCCTTGTATAATAAATATGTTTATTTTTCAATATGGCTTCAGCAGTCAAAATGTTACTGAAACCTAAGAGTATGAGGTTTCCCCTACAGTTCCTCTCTGCGTCTTAGGAGCATTGGGGGCTCAGCTGTCACTTTGACATCCTGGTCCCTCTCTGTGTCTTAGGAGCACTGCAGGGCTCAGCTGTCACTTTGACATCCTGGTCCCTCTTTGTGTCTTAGGAGCACTGGGGGCTCAGCTGTCACTTTGACATCCTGGTCCCTCTTTGTGTCTTAGGAGCACTGGGGGCTCAGCTGTCACTTTGACATCCTGGTCCCTCTCTGTGTCGTAGGAGCACTGGGGGCTCAGCTGTCACTTTGACATCCTGGTCCCTCTCTGTGTCGTAGGAGCACTGGGGGCTCAGCTGTCACTTTGACATCCTGGTTCCTCTTTGCGTCTTAGGAGCACTGGGGGCTCAGCTGTCACTTTGACATCCTGGTCCCTCTTTGTGTCTTAGGAGCACTGGGGGGCTCAGCTGTCACCTTGACATCCTGGTCCCTCATTGCGTCTTAAGAGCACTGGGGACTCAGCTGTCACTTTGAAATCATGGTCCCTCTTTGTGGCTTAGGAGCACTGGGCGCTCAGCTGTCACTTTGACATCCTGGTCCCTCTTTGTGTCTTAGGAGCACTGGGGGCTCAGCTGTCACTTTGACATCCTGGTCCCTCTTTGTGGCTTAGGAGCACTGGGCGCTCAGCTGTCACTTTGACACCCTTGCTCTATGAGCCCCTCCAGCCATCCTTGAGCTCCAGTTAAGTGACTTTGCCTAGGCTGAGATGTTGCCCTGGCTCGCCTCCGTAAGCAATATCAAAAGAAGAAGTGGCTGCACATCACAGTTCATTTCAGATGCTTTTATTAAGTAATCCTAAGGTGGCACCGCAGGACACCAAAAATATGCATGGTAAACGCATAATCATTACCAGGGAACGGTAACCTGAGCACATCTTAATTGTGTGAAACGCATCTACCATGCATATTGTTGGTGTCCTGCAGTGCCACCTTAGGATTTCTTAATAAAAGCATCTGGAATGAATTGTCTGCAGCCACTTCTTCTTTTGATCCCTGGATGATGGCTGAACAAAGATGGTGGCCGGTCTTCCAGAGAGAAAAGCAGATGAAAGCATTGTCAGGGAGGTACTGTGATCATTGGAAGAGGTAATAACTACTACACTTAAGCCTTGTACACACGGGACGATGATCGTACGCACGATCGTCGCAAATCGTATGTTGCATAATGTAACTTGCATACTGACTGCACTACACGATCATACGACCGCAGAGAAAAGTTCAGGTGCATGTAATTAGCATCCGGCTGTTCCTGACTTCGGAGCATGCGTGTTTTGCACATTACAACTTGTTGTACCAACTGCTCTGTACACACGATACAACGGTCGTATGACCGCTTGTTGGTACGACCAAGTTTTCTAGTTTGCTCATACAACTCCCTTGTACGACCGTCGTATGTTCGACTGTTCTAATCGCGCATACGAATGATCGATATCGCATACAGCGGTCGTTAGTACGACCTGTTGTATACGATCGTCGTCCCGTGTGTACGAGGCTTTACACATTAGTTAGCATGCATGCATCCAGCATGATAATTATATCCAAAGATACATCCACTTTAAATTACTTCTACTATATGAACACTGGAAGTGCTGATCCTTCCCTGATGGGTATCCGGCCTGGAACACAATATTCCAGAACAGGAAACTCACAGCCAGTTCTGGATGGAGCGGTTTTCTGTGGAATGAAAATAAATGGAGCCCTTTAATTCCAGACGGGAAATGTGGATCCAATCATCAGCACATCTGCGTCTGTTTAAATATGGCAATGGAGCGTCCCGGAGCCTTAAAGGGGCACTAGCTATACATTGGTGTGTAATTACATTCAATGATAAATGTAGGCGCTCCTCCAGATCAGAGCAGGGGCACACTCTATGGGAGCATCTTGGGCTTGTATGTATCTTCATCATATGATTGAATATGTATCCAAATGAAGCTTCGTATACCGAGATATTAGGTCTCTTTGCTGACTTTCAGGGCTGAGTGCTGGGAAAAAGTAAAACATTTCCAGCAGTTGTTGACCCCACTAGTTGTTTATCAGTGAGACTGACTGGTAAACAGATGGTCACTAGCAAATACGGTACAGCAAACAAGTCACATAAAGATGACTGTGATATTTAAGCAATGAGAGTATGTGGTGAAATAAAGCTGAACTTCCCTTCAGTCTTGTACAGGCTCCTCTCCTGGACTGAAATTACTGACTCTTATCGCACTGGAATCCGAAGCCCAATGGAGCGTCTGGGTGATATGTGGGCTGCTCCTGTGATCCAATTCGAAGAACTGCCACAGTTACCCTGGGAAATAATATTTGAGTCTGAAGATCGAGGCGCCACACTAAAGTGTCCAAAACGAGATTGTATTTAAAACGTATAATAGGTGCTACATTTGACGCTTTTCGGGGACCACACATTGTCCCCTTCATTGGGGCTTAAAATATGTAGGTTCTGCTGGTATGGGCTCAAAATTGTTATTTAAACTCTGTATTGAGAGGATCCAGCAAAGTTCTACAGCTGGTAGTTTGCCAGTGTTCTAGGCTGGCAGAGATGTCTAATGGTCACACCCCTTATCACAGGCATTACAGCACTGAATCATTACTCAGCTCTGCCAATGCTCTATGCTGGATAAGCTGGGTAATGGTCACACCCCTTACCACAGGCATTACAGCGCTTGACCATTACTCAGCTCTGCCAGTGCTCTATGCTGGTTGAGCTGGGTAATGACCACACCCCTTACCACAGGCATTAGAGCTCTAAACCATCACTGAGCTCTGCCAGTGCTCTATGCTGGCAGAGCTGAGTAATGGCCACACCCCTTACCACTGGCATTATAGCTCTAAACCATCCCTGAGCTCTGCCAGTGCTGAGTAATGCCCACACCCCTTATCACAGGCATTACAATGCTGAACCATTACCCAGCTCTGCCAGTGCTCTATGCTGATAGATCTGAGTAATGGTCACTCCCCCTATCACAGACATTGCAGCACTGAACCATTACCCAGCTCCACCAGTGCTTTGTGCTAGCAGAGCTGAGTAATGGCCACACCCCTTATCACAAGCATTACCGTGCTGAACCATTACTCAGTTCTGCCAGTGCTCTGTGCTGGCAGAGCTGAGTAATGGCCACGCCTCTCATCACAAGCAATCTCATACACTGTGGAAAAAGAGAGGGGTTGTGTCCACTGGTCAACATGGTTAAAATCTGGTGCCTATTGGACTGTACAGTCATCAGTAAATAAACTGCACAACTGTTATAACAGCTAAGTAAAAGTAAAACTCTCAAAACAAAATCTATTATTAACAATGTCTGTCTGAGAGAATAATGTTTCAGTGTCTTCATTTGGACTTTAAGTTGCCTATATTGCAAACCCAATCACTAAAATTTCATATAATCTTTAATATGGTAATGTCATTTTCAAAGTGATTTTATTTTTAAATTTTGAAATCTACTTTCAAATAATCCCTGGTGGTCCTGCCATGAAGTTCCTTGTTCAGGCACTTCCTGTTATGCGGTGACAACTCTATCCCCATCTACCGTTTGTGTTCCTGTGTTGTCACCTTGTCACACAGGCTTCTGATAAAGACTACAAGTGGCCCTTAGACTGTAAGTTCCCTGAGGTCAGGGACTGATGTGAATGTATAATGTATTCATGAAGCACTGCATAAATTGACAGCACTATATAACTACCTATAATTAATAAATAAATAAAGTAACATTTCAACACATTACTCAGGCATGGTCCTCTGTTGTCCTGAGAAATGTATTTGCTAGAGTGCATGTAGACATTAAGGCTATGTTCACACTGATCCGACATGAAAATTGTCAGACTTCCGATCCAGCTTTGCCCTGCGATCTCATGTCGGACTTCCATACAATTTCCATGAATAGGATCCACCCATACCAGGCCCTTTGAGTCTGGTATGAATCTTGAGGGGGGAACCCCAATCCCACGCCAAAATTGAAAAAAAAAATGGCGTGGGGTCCCCCCCAATACCATATCAGACCCTTAGTCGAGCATGCAGCCTGGTAGGCGAGGAAAGGGAGGGGGGATGAGCAAGCGCCCCCCCCTGGACCATACCAGGCCACATGCCCTCAACATGGGGGGGGGATGGGTGCACCCCCCTACCCCAAAGCACTCTGTCCCCATGTTATGTTGATAAGGACAAGGACCTCTTCCCAACAACCCTGGGTGGTGGTTATGGGGGTCTCCAGGCAGGGGGCCCCTAGATCCCACCCCCCATGTGAATGAGTATGGGGTACATTGTACCCCTACCCATTCACCCCTAAAACAAGCAGTGTAGTGTAAATAAAAACAAGAGATGGATTTTGACAAGTCCTTTATTATAAGTTAAGAATGTCTCCCTTCGTAGCTTCAACGTGTCCTCTTTCTCCAGTTCCGCCACCAATATACTCTTCCTCCAGTCTTCTCCCTCCGTTGCTGTGTTCTCTGCCGCTGACTTGGTCCCCCTCCAATGCTGGCTCCCGCCTTTGTGTCGTCTCCAAAGTCTTCAAGTTCTTATATAGCCATGGGGGCGTGACCATCCAGTGACATCACAGTGACACTCCGCCTCTTGTGTTGGACCAGTTATGACTGCTCTCATAGGGAACCATTGATTTTTGACATGTCGTGCGATTTGTGCTTGGGAAGTCGGAGCGCCTGTCAGACCAGTGTGAACCGGTATAAATGGCTGCAAAAAGGCCATGGGAGATCAGCAGCAGATGCAACAAAGTAGGTAAAAAGGTGAAAACAGCATTGTATTATAAAAAGAGGATTGAATGTGAAATGGTATTTTTCATTATTCACTGATCAGAAACCTGATACATACAGGTAACCTGTACTAATCGGCATGCTTGCTGCAGGTTAAGACACGGAGAACATTGAAGCTGTTGGATCAGCATGACAGCCAGGAAACTAGTATTCCCGACGGTCAGCAATATATTTATCCTTCTTTTGCTGTGGTTGTGTAGGAGGAAAAGATCCAATAAAATTTCTGATATGACAATTAATATACAATGTTTCGTTATTTTTCTACCAGCCGTCTCATCCCAGAAACAAAAATGTCTTCAAATCCGGCGAGTCCCAAGGCAGCGGCGGAGTTTTACTGCCGGAAGATGATTCATGTTTTTTTTTATCTTTCCAATAAACAGAGTTTATTTTTTCTCCTCCTCTCCGGCATGGATGGGGTTAAGTGTAAAAATGCTAAATTCAGGTTTAAAGAAGAAACGGGAAATGAGCCCCCATCTGTTCCGCTGCGCAGAGAGAATGGGAATCGCGTGCTCGTAAATGACAAAAAAAACAGATGTTCGCGTTTTAGAAACAGTGTGCGGACTTTCCTGAGGGCAACGATTGTGCTGCGTCTGGTGATTCCTGCCCGTCTCCAAGGCGATGGCGGTACCCCCCCCCCAATCAGACGTGGCGCTAAACAGCTGGAGCTGTCGTTAGCCGCTGTCTGTTGACGGCGCTGGAGTCCGCTTCCAGCTCGGCGGATCTTGTGACGGCAGATGCTGCTCAGGCAGAGGAGAGCCCGGTATGATAAATGTTTGCAGATTGTGTTTTTATGAAAACTGTTTATCCCGCCGCTGTTTGGCGGTCTCAAGAGGAGAGGCGATCCTGCAAACCGAACAAGCCTGCGGCAGAAATGGTTTAAAGGGGGACTCTAACCTGCACTGAGTTGTTTCAAAGAATCTGACCTCCGGCCTTTCCTTCAGTCTTGCACAGTTGTACCGGCTTCTCTCCTGTACTGAAGTGGCTTATTATGATTTCACTGCACACTGTGAGCTTCATTTTCTCCTCATTTTCCAGTTTCATCTATCCCAGGGGTGTCAAACTCAACTTCAGCATGAGCCGCATCAGCAGTATGGTTGCCCTCAAAGGGCCGGTTGTATCTGGGATGTGCTACATACAGAGTGCAGGGTTCAGGAGTGCATTATGTATAAAATCTTTGGCTGAAGTTGGGCTTTAGTGGGAACCCTAGCCTGATCTTAATACTTACAGGGCATTGTGGTGTGCTGCCACACATATACAATAAAGAAAAAGTGCAGAGTTCAGGGGTATGCTTCACACAGAGTGCAGAGTTTGGGGTGCACTATGTACAAAGTGCAGGGTTCAAGAGTGTGTTATGTACGGAGTGCAGGGTTTAGGGGTGTGCTATGTACAAAATGCTGGGTTCAGGAGTGCACTACACACAGAGTGCAGAGTTTGGGGTGCACTATGTACAAAGTGCAGGGTTCAAGAGTGTGTTATGTACAGAGTGCAGGGTTTAGGGGTGTGCTATGTACAAAATGCTGGGTTCAGGAGTGCACTACACACAGAATACAGAGTTCAGGGGTGCACTATATACAGAGTGCACTGTGTACAGAGTGCAGAGTTCAGGGGTGCACTATGTACAGAGTGCACTGTGTACAGAGTGCAGAGTTCAGGGGTGCACTATGTACAGAATGCAAGGTTTAGGGGGTGCGCTATGTAAAGAATTTACGGGTGTGATGTGTACAGAGCGCAGGGTGTAAAACCCCAATTCCCCATTCCAAAGCTTCCGTGCACCTCTCCCTCCTACCTGGCCTGGCTCTGGCACCTCCCTATGTAGATGGCACACCTTGCAGGGAGATTGTTCTCACTCTCTGGGAGTCTGTCCCCATTGTGAATGTGTACAGGGATCTGATAAATCCAGGAGTCACTGTGTAAAGTTGTCCCTTGTAGACACAAAGGGCTTTTTTTTTACAAATGACAGCGGGAGCGGAGAGTGAGAGACAGAGGTGGTGGAATAACATTCAACCACATTGCGGCTGCTAAACTGAGTGCGAGGGCCACATGACCAGGCCTGGTGGGCTGGATTCAGCCCACAGGCCTTGCGTTTGACATATGTGATCTACCCCTTTCCTCCCCAGCCTGACTGACCCTGGTCCACCCCTTTCATTTATTGAATTTCAGTTCCATCAATCATGGCGGTCAGCATCACATGTGTGCGGTTTTCATGCAAACAAATCTCCCTACCCAACTAATTTATAGAACTTGATACCAATGCAGAAAAAACAGATATCAACATCCATTTTGGAATGTGGCACCCCTCTGTGGCCACCCCTCTGTGGCCTCCCATCCATAGTTGCACACAGTCATGGAATTTATGAGTGCCTGGATCTTGCGGTCAACCCAAAACTAATCCAACATGTTGACCTTGAGCAGTACCAGAGACTGGGCAAAGAGGTCAGAGAGAAGACAGAATGAAGAGCCTACTGGAATAGTCTGGCAGCCAACCTGGAAGGCACAGTATCCAGAGACAAGTGACAGACTCTGTTTTAGATCCTCAAGAGGCTGAGCAGACGCCGTAAAACCAAGTTGACCAATGACAACATCAAGAAAGCAGATGATACTTTTGTGAGCTCCCCTGGAGAACACCTGCAACAATGAAAATCATTTTTCCAAGAGTACGGACCGGAACCCGGATGACACCCGCCAGAGGGGTGACACCTGGACCAGACTGACCATAGGGCACATGGGGGAAGACTTTAGTAACACTGCTCTCTGCGCTCCTACACCCAGCAAGAGAAGAAACTGTGCACTACTGTCAGACAGGGCCAACAGGGGAAGGTTAGGCCTTCTGCTCTCCAGCGTGACATCATTTCCAGGTTGGAAAGGGAGAGGAGCCACGTGGGAGCAGGACAGCAGCTGAGGACAAATGCAGCTGTATACAGACTAATGATGAACCCCTTTTGGGAATGAAGGGGTTCAGTAACATTGCCAATAGCTAGTGATGCAAAGGGTTAATTAGCACTGCCATTGGCCATTGCTGCATTAATATCCAATGGCAGTATTAACTTCTTGCTTTACTAACTAGTTGCAATGTTAAATAACCCCCTCACTCCACCAGGGGGTTAACCATTTCTTTGTGCAAAGCTGCATTAGTGGACAGTGATAGTGTTTATTACCCCCTTTATGCTACATTAGTGGCAGTGTTAATTAACCCTTTCATACTGCATTATGAAGGGGTTAATTAAAACTGCCACTGACCACCAATAGGGAGGGATGTCTTAAATCCCACTGCCTCTGACCATCAATGCAGGACAGTTAACCCATGAAGGGGGTTTACATAGCATAACTCCACTGACCAGTAATGTATATGTTATTATTACATAAACTGGCACCAATGCTGGGGGTTATTACTGCATAAACTGGCACCAATGCTGGGAGTCAATATTTCATAAACTGGCCCAAATTCTGGTGGTTATTACTGCGTAAACTGGCACCAATACTGAAGGTTATTTTGTACACTGGCACCAGTGCTGGGGGTTATTATTGCTTAAACTGGCACCAATGCTGGGGGTTTATTGTTGGGTAAACGGGCACCAATGCTGGGGGTTATTACTGCATAAACTTGCACAAATACTGAAGGTTATTGTTGTGTAAACTAGCACCAATTCTGAGGGATATTACTGCATAAACTGGCACCAATACTGGAGGTTATTACTGCGTAAACTGGCTCAAATACTGAAGGTTATTATTGCCTAAACTGGCACCAATGCTGGGAATTAATATTGCATAAAATTGGCTCAATTCTGGAGGTTATTATTGCGTAAACTGGAACCATTGCTGGGGGTTATTATTATAGGGCACCTTGGTAGGCTAGACAGGAGAGATGCACTAGCCTGCCCAGTGTCTATTGCTATTATTTTTATATGATATGGATACACACCATATTATGATTCCAGAGATATTAGGAGTAACTCTCACTGAAATGGTCCTCAGAGGTGGCTTGTATTTCCTAGTTTAGGGCATAACCATAACAATAGTGCAGGTAGGTCTAAAGACAAGGGACAGTCAAACATATACACATAAAGGCCATTACTATAGGGCAAAAAGGCTACACATGTACAGTACTAAATGGAGCCATAAGGAAGAGATATGCAGCGCACCTTAAATACAAACCAGTGTAGTGACAAAAATCCACCACAAGGGGTCGCTAGTGGCAGAAATAGTAATTAAAGCGGTAGTAAACCCATGCATTTAACAGGTTAAAAACCAGTCACATTTCCGGCATGTGCCGGAAATGTAACACTCCCATTGGTTGTGCTCTAAACCATACTGTCAAACCATCCAATGGCTGGTGTCATAGCTGATCACATGTGCAGCATCACGGCAGTTGTAGATTAAACAGAGGCCAAGATGGCAGCTTCCTTGGCTGAAAATGATAGGAGGGTTTACTACCACTTTAAGTATGTACATGGCCTCTACAATAATTCTCATGTTCAAGCATATCAATTATTAATTGTGTATTGTTCCCAATCATTATTATGATTGTTGTTATCTTTTTATAGATATTTTTTCTCTCTAAAGTACTCCTGAGACAATGGATACTACTGTGAAACATGCAGAGAAGATATGGATAAACTCTATGTGATAGACCATGAGTATCTGCCTCTTGGTATCACTATGTAATTATCCACTAAATTGAGAGTGCTTTTAGTGCCTTTGCGTTGGCACATATTGTGTATGTTTTATCAAATTGTTAAATAAAAGAATTATTTTAGACTATCCATGTGTTATTGTCCATGCAAGTACCATTAAAGTCTGTACAGCCTCTATAAAATATATATTTTCCATATAATGGTCCCAGGACAAAGGTGCTTTTAGATGTTATATACCTACAGACATGTCATTTTTATTCAAATTTGCTAGTTGCTTGATAGTTGATAACGACACTACTATTGCCATTATATGCAGTGTTAGATGGGAAAAAATTATTGGAGGGGTGACACCATGTTTTACTACACCAGGTGACACCAACACTAGTGATGCCACTTTCAAACAGCTATGCAACCATGGTCCACCCCAGGGACTACCACCAGAGCCACCAGTCAACTGTAGAATCCATTCTTTGATCGTGAGCCAACAATCGATAAAGTGAAGAGTGTGATAAGATCTTTGAAGAATGAAGAAACAACCAGAGTGGACCAAGTTACTGTCAAAACTATCAAAGCTGGGGGAGACATCTTACATCAATGGCTTCAGGTTCTTCTGAGACTCAACTGGTGCTTGGAACGAGCTCCAACAGCATGGAAGATAGTCATCATCGTACTAATCTCGAAGAAAGGCAAATGTAAAAACTACCATGGGATCAGCCTTCTATCAATCATTGGCAAGGTGTTTATGAAGGTCAGATAAGTCTGCAGAAACATCATGAACAGACCAGCCGAGAAGAACAAGCAGGATTTAGTCTGCATTGGGGCATTAGACGAATATCCACCAATTGTCAACTGACAGAGGAAAGGAATAGATTAGTGAAGGTCCTTTTCTCTGTTTCACCATAACTGTGCCTCTGTACAAAGCCAGCGCCACGAAGACCTGGTTTGATGAGTTTGGTGTAGAGGAACTCAAGTGGTCTGCACAGAGCCCTGACCCCTACTAAACAACTCTGTGATTGTGGGCCAGGTCTACCCTTTCAACAACAATATCTGACCTCACAAGTATTCCTTTGGCTGAATGGACACTAATTCCCACAGACACACAGAAAACCAAAATCTTGTGGAAAGTCTTATCAGAAAAGTGGAGGCTGTTATAGAAACAAAGCGAGGCCAACACCATAATAATGGCCACGGTTTTGGAATGGGATGCCCAGCAAGCTCATACTGTATACTGTAGGTGTGATGGTCAAGCGTTCATAAACCTTTGACAATACAGTGTATGATAAAGTGTTTCAGCTGGCTGCCCCCCAAGTTTCCAGTTTCAGGGTGGCTCCTTTCTCTTGCAGCATCATTTGAAGACACCCTTACATGCAGGGACTAGAGTTGTGTCTCCCTACACTGTGTGCATCAATAGAAACACACAGCTCCATAGCCTGGGAGAGCAAGGTACTCCTCTGTTCCTCCCTACTTTCTCCATGCTAACAACATGGCTGGGGATTGCACTGTCCACTGTTAACTCTTTTCTGTGAAAACCGGAAGTTCAGGGAAGCAGCCATGTGAGAGTAGGAGCCCAGCATCATTGAAAGTTATAACAATTTGGGGAATGTTTATTTTATTTTGCTCAATGTAATAAGCTAAAACACTGAGGATTTAATACTACTTTAAAGTGGACATAAAATATGAACAAAGTATATCCCTCTACAGTGTGTACTTTTCTCAATCCAGAGCGCCAGGTGTAATTTCTGTCTGCCGATTCATTCCACTTCTATCAACATGAGTCACTTCTGGTTTTCCTGACACCAAGAGTTAAAAAGGTGTCAGCGGAGGGATCACCAGTACACAGCCTGTGATTGACAGCCTCAACTCTGTTTCTGTGGGAAGGGGGGGGTGTTTCTTCCCTCCAATCAGCATTCACTAAGCTCTGCAGTGTGTAATTTCAGCTCTCTGCCCCCCCTATTTTCTGACACCTAAGACATGCTGTATAAATTATGGACTTTGAATGGCTGTAGAGAAGAGAAGGCTGCAGATAGACAGGTACAATTTATGTAGGAGGATTAATTATATGTGTGTATCACCTATGGCCAGCCACTTCACTGGGTGTAAGTAAGGGTTTAACAAGCAGTTTAAGGCCTCATACACACAGACGTTTTTTTGACGCCGACGTTTTCTGGTGTTTTTTGCAGCTCTCCATGTTAGTCAATGGCCCCATAAAAACGCTGACATTTTTGAGCTGTAGAGGGCTTCGGCGTTAGTGAGCTGAAACTAGAACCCACGGCCAGCGCGTTCTGAGGCTGTAAGGTTTTGGCGTTTTTTGACGCCGATGCCGCAAAACGCTCACTAACACTGTACCGGCGTTAACCGGCGTTTTTGACGCCGACATTTTTAGGTTGAAAAATAGCAGAGGACACCCGGCGTATCTTCTGGGACCTGTGACGTGTCCCAAATGATCGTTGAGAGGGAAGGGAGAGGAAGAAGACCTGGGACCCTGTGAAAACAGGGTCGCCGCTTCACCCCACCCCAAAAAAGAATGACATGCCAATTGTGGCATGTCGGGGTCACCTTCCCATTAAGTGGAAGTTCCACTTTTGTATGGAAATCCACTTTAACATGGCAAGATCACTTTTTTCTCATGAGGAGATGTTGCTGATTTGCAAGGTAGATGTGGGGGATGTTTTGGTGTTCCCAGGGTTTGGGGGGATGTAGTGTTTGATGTGTGGAATTTTGTGTTTAATGATTCTCAGAACGCACATCACTTCTTGATTCTATGCACAATAGACTTTCTGCATTTGTTGCTGTAAATACAGTGTGGAATGTGTGTATACGTATGCATTTTAGTGCGCCACAAACTGTTGGCTAAAATCAAATCCTGTATAGTCATGAATTCTACGCACATGTAACTTGGCTAGCAATTTTCACCACCCCATACATACTTGGTTGCATCATCCCGGTGATGTTCACATGTCACCCCATCAGAAGTTGACCATTCACAGCCCTGTAAGGCATAATGAGTTAGTATGCACCGCATACTAGCTCATTATGAAATACTCGCCTTAGAACGAAGAGCCGACAGGGCTGCCCGGTCACCGCGGAGGGAGCTGACATCTTCCCTCTGTTGTTCCTTCCAGGTTCGCAGCTCCGGCATGTGAGTGTGTGAGCGCATGTGCGTAGAAGCTCTCCGGTCCAGTAGGATACGCCGGAACTTCACTGCCCATGCACCGCTGACGTCAGCGAATGCGTACAGGTTTAGGAGATATTCATTACACCTACAGGTAAGCCTTACCTGTAGGTAAAAATCACAATTGGGGGGACACAACCGCTTTAAACCCAGCAGTGTAAATATTGTACAATGCACGGTGTATATATATCTTTCTCTCGCTGATGACACTAATGCATTTGCCATTGAAATTCTAGGGAGGTGGTGGGATTTGAAGCCTTAGGCTGACTGTTGCTATAAGTAAATACAAATTAAACATTCAAAAATATTTGACTTATAATAGAGATGTAACAGTAAATGTTCAATAAATGTAACATTACAAAATAGCAGACTTTACGCTTACATTCACTGTTAGATTTATTGAACATTTACAGTTACATGTCAAATATTTTTGAATGTTGAATTTGTATTTCATGAGAATTTTGAGCTCTATTTCTACAATATGTAAATTTGTTAATCATGATACTAATGTATTTTCCAGTATAGCTGTACTCAGTACTTTGGCATAGTGGTCTGCACTCCATGCTAGCGGTCCGGTCATAGGTTCAAATCCCATCCATGCTACCTACCACCTCCCTAAAGTTTCAATGGTGAATATGTGCTTAGGTGAAAACATATATGCCATCAGCGAAAAACTTTTAAAATCTCCAGTGTAAATATTATACAATGCGGGGTTTATAAACAACTCGCTGATGCCACTTTCACGTTCGCCAAAGGACCTATGCATTTGCAAACTCAATGGTGGTCCAAGCATGGGTGGGATCTGAACACATGATCTAACTGTTGCTGACTAGGGGCTCAATATTCTCATAAAATACAAATTCAACATTCAAAAATATTTGACAGATAATAGAGAGGGTAACTGTAAATGTTCAAGATATATAACATTAAAGAATATCAGACGTTACTCTGTAACACTCATTAAAGTGGTTGTAAATTCTGTTACACCACTTTTGCCTACAGGTAAGCCTATAGGCCTGTAGCATTACCTGTAGGTACCATGAATATCTCCTAAACTTGCACAGTTTAGGAGATATTTGCCGTCTAGCGTTTACAACCACTTTAACCACTTCCCGTCCGGCCATCATTTGTCTATAGGCCGGGCGGGAAGTGGTTAAAGTGGTTGTAAAGTTGGTTCGGTTATCCTGACTGGAAGTAATATGACATCCGCCAGGATAAATCTCTGATAGTGGGGGCGTACATCGCGGCGATCGGTGGTGCAGTGTGTCAGTCTGAGACACCGCAATACCGATCTCAGTAAAGAGCCTCCATTGGAAGCTCTTTACCACGTGATCAGCCACGATCAATCATGGCTGATCACAGTGTAAACAGGAAGAGCCGTTTGTTGGCTTTTCCTCTACTTGCGTCTGCAGAAGTGATTAGAGGAGAGCCGATCAGCAGCTCTACTGACAGGGGAGTCTGCACTTATTGTTTATCAGTGCAGCCCCCCCAAGGGTCGCCACCCAGGACCACCAGGGAGCCCACCCAGGGACCACCATGGAGCCCACCCAAGACCACCAGGTAAGGGGCATACAGTGTACTATAGGGATGGCACTGTGCCCATCTGTGATGCCTGCTAGTGCCTCTTTATCAGTGCCACCTAGCAGTGCTTTCTATCAGTGCTTTCTATCAGTGCCCACCAGTGCCACCTATCAGTGCCCATCAGGGCCACCTATCAGTGCCCATTAGTGCCACCTATCAGTGCCGCTTATCAGTGCCCATCAGTTCTGCATGTGTTTCTTGTTTAGTGGGAGACTGCGTTGGACTGGATTCCTAAATTGGAAGTCTGTGTGAAGGCCTAGCCCCTCTCAGTCCTCTATCTGGCTGAGTGTAGAGAAGATTGTGAGTCCTTTTTTACAGGTGGGGCTGCTGCCTCTGGATACGGCTTGATCTGGGGGTGGGTATAGGAGCGCCCACAGTCACACGGTGAACCACAAGAGACTTTTTCTTTCTATAATGTTTTTATTAAAAGTGATAGTTTTGGATAGCAGCAATACAATCGAGCCAACACGTTTCGGGGGATCAGGGACTCCCCCTTCCTCAGGGCTATTAGAAACAAAGATAAAAAAAAATATATATATATATATATATATATATACACAATGAATACATATACGTAAA
>BLSH010214047.1:24031-63447 GCA_018402905.1 Glandirana rugosa | reverse complement strand
CATTCCCCTCAGGCCAGACCTTCTGTCATGACCTGGGCTCAGGTTTTGGAGTAAGCAGAGGCTTCCCAAGTGGTACCTCCCTCTTGTTCTCGACTCCCTCGGGAATTAGAGCATAGTATTCTAGGACTGTCCCTATTAAGACCTCGGTCAAATTCACCTTGCTCGTGGCTATCACATCGGCATATAAAGTCTCAAACTGAGGCATCACCATATAGAACCTTTCTTAAGCCTCTTTCCAGAGTGAGTGATGCCGTTGCCTATGCTTGACTCAAATCTCAAGATGACCTCATTTCATGAGTAACAAGGAATTGGTCTGCTATCCTTTAGAGTACTAACATACATCCTTTAGACATGGGAGAGGTCATGGTGTGGTATCCTGAGTTTGGCTCTCAGTAGTAACCTTTCTTTTTCAAATAAGTGATCTGACTTTTGCGCTACTTTGATTGACTTGGCAAGTGTAAATCAAATGTGAGCTATGTATAAGATGGCCTTTTCTTTGGTTCTAGGAATCTCTCAGATATTATCACATCTGCAAGCGATAGCTTCCTTCAGGCTTTAGAAATGCTTATTCATTCTTTGCCGAGAAGAACATGGGAAATGTGCCTCATCTAGGATGATGGTGGCACGGGTTGTCCGGGCCATCCAACAGGCTCAGAGCTGAGGGCTTGGCTCTCTGGAGGTAATGACCACTCGCTCATCCAGGAGTGTGTTTACATCTCGGGCAGTTTCGCAGCATGTGGCTCCCAATATAGTCCTTAGGGCGGCCTTGCGGCCCTCAATCAATACATATATGGCTCATTATTATGCAGAGCCTGCTTCGTTATCCTCTGTCTTTTGTGGCTTGAAGGGCCTATCTGTTGACGGTATGAATTAAAGCCTTTGGTTCAGTCTTTTCAGCATTGCCCGCCCATGAGGTGTATGGCTAGTTAAATCCCATACGTATGCTGCCATGGAGTCTGTCAGGAAAAAGGAAAATTTCCTATCAAATATTTACCGTCATTTTCCTTTCCTGATGGACTCCATGGCAGCAGGAGTTCCCACCCCAGTGTCAGGAGTAGGCTAGTTACAAAACACGGCCCCTGGCTCTGAGCCTACATTTATGGGAGTGGGGTCCTATAGGAGTGGAGAGGAGGCGGGGTTAACCCATACGTATGCTGCCATGGAGTCCATCAGGAAAGGAAAATTACGGTAAGTATTTGATAGGAAATTTTCCTTTCAAAATTTTTGGTCTTTTTTATTTGTAGTGCAAAAAATAAAAACCCCAGAGGTGATCAAATACCACCAAAAGAAAGCTCTATTTGGGGGGGGAAATGATATAAATTTTGTTTGGGTGCAGCATCGCGCGACCGCGCAATTGTCATTCAAAATGTGACAGCGCCGAAAGCTGAAAAGTGGACTGGGTGGGAAGGGGGAATTGCCCGGTATTGAAGTGGATAAGAAAAGCATTAGTTTGCAGAACAGGAAAAAAAAATAAACCAGGAAAGATGATTGATATTATAAATATCAGCAAAAGATGTAGAGCTCATCCCATATAAGAATGGTTTATCGGCATACTTGTACACACATGATCATGGCTAAATACTGCAGTGCAGTTCCTTATAGAAAATGCGTTTGCAATTGGAACCGCAACGATGCCGATTTCACATTTACTAATGCAGGTTCGCCTAAATGTGCGCGCTTTTCCATTCACCTGTTCACCTATTTCAGGTCTCAATTGTTTTAATTGGGAGAAATTAGATGTAGAGCGACCATTACTTATCCTTTTTCTTAGTAAATCAACCCCAAAGTCTCGGATCAATCCTACCACCTTGTGTTTTAAAGAGAAACTGCACAAAGACCAAATAACAGTTGTACTGCATTCTTTACATTTCTATTCTTGAAGCAGGTAGTGAATTTTTTACAAAGCGTCTTCTTCTGAGAGAGGGACATCTTTTTTAGAATCTGAAGTACAGACTGGAACTTCCAGCTGGTCATCCAGATACCCAAATATCCTCCTGTTGCCGACCCCTAAAACACTAAACAGTCTGTAGTGTATCAACACTGTGTGCAAAAAGTGCATGTATTTTGAATTTGAACCCTGAGCTTACAGCTACATTCATAGTTATATTACTCATAAGTGAACTGTGTTATCTTCTAAATGATTTGTAATTCTGTCCTGCCGTACAGCACAGCCAGGAGATGGCACCACTTTCCATGTTACAGTTTATTTAGGCAATTAAATAATCAAGATCCATGTTCCCTACAATAAAAGAGTCATTATTGCCTCCCTCGTTGGTGACCCATATCTCCTACCACTTTGTCCTTCGTTCCAGTGATGTACCCCTGGTTACTCATCCACAAAAAATTCAAATAGTAAAAAAAACCATACTGCAATGAGTCCTTAATTAATTAAAGTGCTCGTAAGGTAATATTTTTTTAAAATAACAAACATGTTATACTTACCTGCTCTGTGCATTGGTTTTGCACAGAGCAGCCCTGATTCTTTTTTTATCAGGCACCCCCGGCTCTTCTGGCTCCTCCCCGCAGCCGAGTGCCCCCATAGCAAGCTGCTTGCTATTGGGGCACTTAAGCATGCTCGCTCCTGAGCCCTCACTCTGTGTGTCCATAAGACACACAGAGCATGGCTCAACCCCACCCCTCTGCTTCCTCTTCACTGGCTGTGATTTACAGCAGCAGGAGCCAATGCACTCCTGCTTCGATCTCTGAGCCAATGAGGAGGGAGAGAGCCGGGTGAGGCGATGCTCTCCTGAACATTGCTGGATCGGAGGGGGCTCAGGTAAGGATTGGGGGGGGGCTGGGGGGCCGCTGCACTCAGAAGGTTTTGCACATTGAATGCATGGTAAAAAGGTAAAAAGAACCACTTTTAGCTAAGGAGCTGGAAGCTGTTAATTGTGGCAGGCAGTGACGGGAGTTGACGTGTCGGAAAGTTTTTCTGTTTTTTTTCTCAGCAGGTTGGCAGGTGTCGTTCTTCATGATTTCACTCTACTTCACTGAACAATACGATTGATGATGGCCTACTGAAACATTTGTAAAGGTTTTCTTTTTTTTTTAACTAAAGAACCTTGTTACAATGTGTGTGTTTTTTCCAATAAAGGACTTCCCCAAGGTATCAGTGTGTTTAACTACTTTTTTTTTCCACTTTTTTGTGAATGACTAATGGGGGCTACTCTGTACCCCTTATTCTCATAGGGTTGGCCTATATCTGAAGGCTCTCTTATTTTAAAGAGGGCTTCCAGATTCTGAGATTCAGAGTCGCCCCCCACAGACTCCCACTGGCTGATTTTGGGGGGACCCTGTGCTGTTTTATGTTTTGTTTTTTCAAAACCATCTTTTGTGCATTATGACAGCCAATGACTGTGCAGCCAGGCCTTCTGGCAACCGATGATGTAAGCCGTTGCCACGACATGGACAACCAGCCTGCACAGCCTTCCTGGTTGCTAGGTTAAAGGCAAACCTGTTTTTGTTGTTTTTTTATTCTAATGGGGTCCCCATTATAAATGATACCAGACCCTGAGCTAGAATATGAATATGGTATGGATGAAGGGAGCTCCCTTTGTTTACAAACAGAAGAAAATGTCCTTTACTGGCCGGAAATTTGAATTGTATGTTGTTTTAATTGGTAAATGCCATTTTTCAATTCGTATTCACTTCACAGGCAGGCCTAAGACCCCTTTCACGCTAAAGCGCTAGTTGTTTTTTGGGCGCTAGTATTGGCTAGTTTTGGCCGACATATATTCTTCCTCATATTTGTGGTAATAAAATCACGATCAGCATTTATTGATTGGTTTGCGCAAAAGTTGCCGCGTTTACAAACCATGAGAATTAATTTATGGCGTATTTACTATTTTTTTTTCTTACTAATAATGGCGGCGATCTGCGATTTTTATCGGGACTGTGATATTACAGCGGACATGTCGGACATTTTTGACACTTTTTTGGGACCAATGGCATTTATACAGCGATCAGAAATGTAAATATCCACTGATTACTGTGTAAATGTCATTGGCCGTGAAGGGGTTAACCTGCAGGGGGAGATCTAGGGGTTAACTGTGTTCCCTAGGCGTGTTCTAACTGTGAGGGGGCTGGACTGCCAGGGGCATAAGAGATCTAACTGATCCCAGTGACAGGCATCAGTAGATCTCTTACATGCTGCTTGACAGAGCGGGGAACTGCCGTGTTTACATCGGCAGTTCCCCGTTTTTCTTCTCTGCCTGGCAATTGCGAGTAGCCGGCGGACATTGAGTCTGCCTGACCCGTGGCCACACTGCTACAGAGTGCGGCGGGCATAAGAGCGCGCCGCCGGCAGCACGCTCCCGCCCGCTAGCCGTGCACGAGTAAGCCGCCATTTATAGACAGCGATTTGCACTACAGCGCCACTCTGCAGCAGTAAAAGTACGCGAGGTGGTGAGCAAGGGGTTAAGGAGCTTCGGAAACCCTGCCCATTCATTTCAATGGGCAGGGACATTTTTGTATCTCCTTTTACAGCTCTCCAGACTCGCCCCAAAGATGCTGCTTGCAAGACTTTTTCTAATATTCGGCAAGTGCACCGCCTGAGTGTGAAAGCACTCATGTAAATGAATGGGAGGCAGTTTTCAGGCGCTATTTCTAGCACTAATGTGCATGAAAACTGAACTGCCTCAGTGTGAAACATTCCCCAAGCAAGTAATTTAAAGGAATTTTGCATTTTTATTGCAAAATGGGGGGGGGGGGGGACTGTAGAACGGAGGGGGACCAGATGAGCATGGAGGGGGACCAGATGAGCACGGAGGGGGACTGGAGAACGGGGGGGGGGGGACTTGAGAGTGGAGGGGGACCAGATGAGCATGGAGGGGGACCAGATGAGCACGGAGGGGGACTGGAGAACGGAGGGGGCTGGAGAACTGGGGGGGCTGGAGAACGGGGGGGGGGACCAGATGAGCATGGAGGGGACTGGAGAACAGAGGGGGATCGGAGTACACGAAGGGGGTCTGGAGGAGGATACGGGGGAAAGTCGGGGTGATCGGTGCGGCAGGGAGACAATCACTTTTCATTAAAGCAGCTGAAGCCGCAGGAGGAGAAGCAGCTGTCAGCTGCTTAAATTAAATGTATACAGAGGGATCAGAGTGATTGTAACCCCCCCAGCACCGTACAAGTACTCGGGCGAATACTCGGTATCGGGACAACCCTAGGCAGAGTACAAATAGCCCCCAAATGACCCCTTTGTGGAAAGTAGACAGCAAAAGGTATTTAGTAAGAGGCATTGTGAGTTTATTGAAGTTGCAAATTTTTTGTCCCAGTTTTTTGTAAAATGTAGAAATTAAATAAATCACAATTTTTTTTTACATACTGCCACCAGTGCTGTACAGCTTCATCATATAACTGGTGTGACGGTGATAAGGAATACTGAGTGGTGGCAGTATGTAAAAAAAAAAAAAAATTTGTGTGTGTGTGTGTGTGTATATATATATATATATATATATATTATTCAATTTGTACTACTCTGGGGGGGGGGGGGGAGGGAGTGATCAAAGATTTTTATTTTACTTTTTGGAACGCTGTTATTGCTTATAACAGTGACAATCAATAATCACTGTTACATGCAGAAGTTTTAACTGTCATGAAGGCTTTCATTCGTGAACAGCTTGCTTACTGTTGTGATTGACAGCTAATGGTACAGGGTGCCAGATACCATGTGATAGCTGTGAGCCAATCACAGCATGACAACAGTAAGCAAGCTGTTCATGAATGAAAGCTTTTCATGACAGTTTTCTTACATAAGATTGGTCATTACATGTAATCAGGGATTACATGATACCCCAGCTATTCACAGTGGTTGGGTACTGAGCACCATCATCCACTGTGTCTAGTCACAGGATCACGCTGTTATCAGTCCGATAACAGATTAACGAAACAACGGAAACACAGCGACTCAGTGCTTTGGAGAGAGATAAGAAAACACTACAGATAGATGTGCTTAGGTCAAATTTCATGAATCAGGTTTACATCCACTTTAAAATATAACTAAAGGCAAAACGTTTTTATTTTGTTTTGTATAGAGTGGAGAGAGATTAGAACACCTGTCTCTTTTTATTGCTGTCTGTGTCTCCATCATAAAGTAAAAGAAAACCCAAATTCAGGGTTGTCCCCAGAAAAGTAATAGAGGGGAAATCTTCCAATGGGAACACTAGTTCTGATGAGCTGGGGGTCCCCAAGGAATTCCCTTCATTTGCAGGGATTTCCTCTTAGTTCCTGCTTGGCTGTGGGACAGGACGTGACGGGAAATCTCAGCAATTGGAGACAGATGGCAAGAAAAATTGACAAGGATTATAACCCTCCCTTACTCTATCCAAAATGAAAAAAAAAATGCCTATAGTTCTACTTTAACCACTTCAGCCCCGGAAGGATTTCCCCCTTTAGGACCAGAGCCCTTTTTGCGATTCGGCACTGCGTCTCTTTAACTGAAAATTGCGCGGTCGTGCGACGTTGTACCCAAACGAAATTTGCGTCCTTTTTTCCCCACAAATAGAGCTTCCTTTTGGTGGTATTTGATCACCGCTGCGTCATTTCTGATCGCCGCTATAAACAAAAGAAGAGCGACAATTTTGCAAAAAAAACCAAATTTCTTACTTTTTGCTAAAATACAAATCCAAAAAAAAAAAATATATAAAAAAATTTTTTTTTCATCGGTTTTGGCCGATTTATATTCTTCCTCATATTTGTGATAAAAAAAAATCGCAATCGGCGTTTATTGATTGGTTTGCGCAAAAGTGGTCGCGTTTACAGACGATGAGAATTAATTTCTGGGGTTTTTATTTTTTTTTTATTTTTTACTAGTAATGGCGGCGATCTGCGATTTTTAGCGGTACTGCGATATTTCAGCGGACATGTCGGAACATTTTGACACTTTTTTGGGACCATTGGCATTTATACAGCGATCAGTGCTATAAAAATGCACTGATTACTGTGTAAATGCCATTGGCAGTGAAGGGGTTAACCTGCAGGGGGCGCTCTAAGGGTTAACTGTGTTCCCTGGGCGTGTTCTAACTGTGGGGGGACTGCCCTGGCTGGGGAAGGGAAGTGATCACAGCTTCCATGTAGAGGAAGGCTGTGATCACAGCCCTTCCCCCCTCACAGAATGGAGGTCCGTGTTTACTTACACAGACCTCCGTTCATTCACTCCGGGGGGGGGCATCGCAGGTGGCTGGCGGAGATCGAATCCACTGCACCCGCTCCCTGGCCCTCCACGGACACAGTGAGCACACGGGCGCGCTCACTGGGCTCGATCTCGCAGCCGCCGTCATATGACGGCGATTTGCGCAATAGAGCCACCTTGTCGCCGTCAATTGCCGACCAGCGGTTGGCAAGCGGTTAATAGGAATACTACAATGTTCAGCAATGGAAGTTGTTTAATATCAAATACAGGTTAAGGAGGAACTTCGCCCTCCTTTCTGCTCTGGCTTAGACTATTTAAGGACTCTTCCCTCACCTTCTGAGCACACCTCCCCAGGGATTGGTTGAAGTCCCATAAATATTCAAACTGCAGCCTCTGCCCTTTGGTGGGTCACTTGTCACCTGGTACTACAATACTGCTTAAGATAGTGCTTGCTCCACATAAGGGGATGTGACATTGAAACAAAAATAGTGGTTACTCATTTTGTGATGGTGGGTGATGAGAATAATAAATGGCCTATGTGGGTTTTTCTCAACTGTTACCTTTGTGAGAACAAACTCCAACCAGTAGAACATTTAGGACACAGGCACTGGCCAGATTGTCCTTCTTAGGGCTTCCTCACACACACATTATTCAAAGAAAGTTCAGTTCTGGCACAGGAAAGGTTATCCTTGCTGGGTTTTCAGTTAAACCTGTTCTTTCTGATCTGGGAATCTACGGCTAATTTTAGCTTAAGGCCTCATACACACGGACGTTTCTAAAAAAAAATAAACAAAACGTCGGGCCCGACATCAAGGAAAAAAAGTCGGCGTTTTTCGGCATTATGCATCGGCGTTTTTGAGCGTTAGTGAGCGTCGGCGTCAATAGGCGTTTTTTAAAAAAATCATCCCTCTGCTATTTTTCAACCTAAAAACTTTGGCGTCAAAAAACGTCGGGAAACGCCAGTATAATAATAGGTGGCGTTTGTTGGCATATTGTGGCGTCGGCGTCAAAAAATGCCAAAACGTTACAGCCTCAGAACGCGATGGCTGTGGGTTCTAGTTTCAGCTCACTAACGCCGACGTCATCTACAGCTCAAAAACGCCGACGTTTTTTATGGAGCCATTGACTAACATGGAGAGCTGCAAAAAACGCCAGAAAACGCTGGCGTCAAAAAACGTCCGTGTGTATGAGGCCTTAGGCTCAATAATCACCAAAGACTAGAGCCAGGCTAGACATCTGACGGCCACTTCTGGAAAGTTAGAGGTCCAGTTGATAACAGATTAGAATCTACTAGGGACTAAACGCAGAGTAAGGCCTCATACACACGGGCGTATATAAAATAATAAACAAAACGTCGGGCCCGACGTCAAGGAAAAAAAGTCGACGTTTTTCGGCGTTATGCATTGGCGTTTTTGAGTGCTAGTGAGCGTCGGCGTCAATAGACGTTTTTTTAAAAAAAATAATTCCTCTGCTATTTTTCAACCTAAAAACGTCGGCGTCAAAAAACGCCGGTACAATATTAGGTGGCGTTTGTTGGCGTCTGTTGGCGTCTCGTGGCGTTTTGCAGCGCTTTTTGACGTCGATGCAGCCAAGGAACGCGCTGGTCGTGGGTTCTCTGATACGCCGACGCCATCTACAGCTCAAAAACGCCGTTTTTTATGTGGCCATTGACTAACATGGGGAGCAGAAAAAAACGTCAGACGCCGGCGTCAAAAAACGCCCGTGTGTATGAGGCCTAAATAGGCAACTCTGAGTTACAATGCCTCACTGCAGTTCCTGCCAGTGAGTAGCAGCATTCCAGACTGGTTGGAGGATCTCCCTATCATCAGATCTCTGACGCAAAGACGCACACTGCATCGTGATCATCTGCAACTGGACTTTACTGCAACATTCATCTGAAGATATCTCTGCAACAATATACTGTATACCCAGGTACATGGGCACATTTCCACCAGGACTCCTATTGGGCCCCTTGTTGAGAACACCCGTTTGTACATTGAATGTATGTGCCATTAGTAATCTCTTCTTATGTAAAGCTTGTATTATTTCTATACTGGTAGTGCATCTATGTGCTTATAGTTCATGTTATATGCTGGTTGCAGTAGTTCTTCTGCTCCCAATCACTTTGATTGGATTTCTGGTTAATTTCCCAGGAAGGGAATCCCCACTTTCCACAAAACAGAGGCCCTGTCCTGGGTGGAGGCACTGCCAACTTTATTATACAGGTTTAGCGCAATATCCTGTTTAGGGAGAGCTAATTCTCATACCCCCCAAAAGAAGGCTACACTCTACCTCTGCAGAACTGCCCACCAATTGGCATTTTACCTCGGGACCTGGTACAGCCCCGTCATTCTTTGTTCAGAGTATGTAATGTGGAAGAATTGAACTCCTGTAACCAGTGTCGGCTGGTGCTAAACTTTTTTTTGTTGGGGGGGTGGCAAACACCCCCCCCCCCAGGTCCGCACTCACCCCTTCACAGCACGGTCCCTCTGCGGCTTCCTCAGCTTCTCCTCCAGACCAACCCGATCTGCCTCCTGTACTGGTTGGCCGGGAGGAGAAGCTGGAAAACAATAGTGAATATTGATTCACTATTGTCACAAGTGGATTGATCGGTTCTGTGCCCCAAACCCAACCTTTTTCAAGCTAAATTAGAGCCTCGGGCTTTAATCACGTGGCTTGAAAAAAAAAAAAGAACTCATACAAACATATGAGTCCAGTTCTCTGCATGCATCCCCATATGCAAACTAGGGGGGCAGCGCCCCTGTGTCCCTAATGGACAGGCCACACCTAAAAGAAAACCTTGCCTGTGCGTCATAAAGGAATAACCATTGGGTGACTGGAATATTTTGGCTAGGTGGGGCTTGTTATCCAGACATACATTAT
This sequence comes from Glandirana rugosa, assembly GCA_018402905.1. NCBI lineage: Eukaryota > Metazoa > Chordata > Amphibia > Anura > Ranidae > Glandirana > Glandirana rugosa. Next base: position 53,432 of record BLSH010214047.1, on the reverse strand, counting down.
ACTGATAAAATACTGCAAATGAGTTGATAATGATGCAGAAAAAAAATATTTATTTGCAGATATTTTATGCAGAACTTTACATGTTGTACATTCACATCAGTCCCTGTCCTCAAAGAGCTCACAATCTAAGATTGCTATCTGACTAATTTAGACAGTAGACAATTAACTTTCCAGCATGTCTATGCATTGTGGGAGGAAACCAGAGTATCCAGAGGAACCCAAACACAGGTATAGGGACATGCAAACTCCATGCAGGTAGAGTCCTGGCTGAGATTCTAACCGAGGACCCAAAGTGGAAGTGCTACATGACTTAATGCACATACCCATGGCTACATCTATGGGCAGACCTCTCTTGCTACTGATTTGTGAAATAGGATTCAGCTGTTTCCACCATCACATATCTTAAGACATCATTTTTCATGACAAACTGGTCAAGACAGTCAGGATTTTCATGGACCACGTCCTTAACGAAGGCACGGGGATCTTCTATCAACTGTGTCCATTCTTCAGGGGATAGGTCCTTAGAAAGCTCAGGTTGAAGCTTGGTCAGATTATTGCGCACATAGCTTTTCAAATCTTCCATATTGGCCTCTACAGATGCACAGATAGAACAACATTAACACCGCTTAAATTGCACTTTAACCACTTGCTACCAAGGTCAATTCTGACACTTCACTCCTACATGTAAAAAGCATAATTTTTTGCTAAAAAAAATACTCATAACCCCCAAATATTATATATGTTTTAGCAGAGACCCTAGGGAATAAAATGGTGGTCGTTGCAACTTTTTATCTCACACGGTATTTGTGCAGTCATTTTTCAAACGCGTTTAAAAAAAAAACTGTTTCCTGCATAAAAAAAAAAAAAAACAGTAAAGTTAGCCCAATTTTTTATTTTTTTTTGCATATTGTGAAAGATGATGTTACGGCGAGTAAATAGATACCTAACATATCACGCTTTGAAATTGAGCACATTTGTGGAATGGCACCAAACTTTGGTACTTAAAAATCCCCAAAGGTGACGCTTTAAACATTTTTACAGGTTACCTGTTTAGAGGTCTAGTGCTAGAATTATTGCTCTCGCTCTAATGTTTGCGATGATACCTCGATACCTCACATGTGTGGTTTGAACGTCGTTTATATATGTGGGCGCAGCCTACGTATGTGTTCGCTACTGTGTGCGAGCACGCGAGAACAGGGGCACTTTACATTTTTTTTTATTTATTGTTGATTTTACTTTTATTTTTCTATTTTGACACTTTTTTTTACTTTTGTTTTTTTTTTATTACTTTTATTCCTATTACAAGGAATGTAAACATCCCTTGTGTAACCATGTGCCCCTTGGGGGTGTCTGGTAGTTGTGGTTCACTTGCCCGCTGCCCTCAATCACACAATTTCCTCATTCCCGGAGCCACTGAACAGGCCGGTAATTTGTTTTTGTTGTTATATTTAGGGCTTAAACTTGGATGGGGATAGGGATGACTGTGGGATGCCCAAGAATCGATCACGGGACCTTCTATATACACTGCCGTATATACACTCCTTCTCCCAGCACATACACTTGCTGACCGTTACTCTTCTCCTTTCTCCTCCAGCACACTACTTGCTGACCGATACACTACTCCTTTTCCTCTCCTGCACACTACTTGCTGTTACATGCCTGAAAGGAAATTTATCAGACCTGACACTTCCTCTTCCACAGCAGCTAGCACATGGTGAGCCCTGCTCTGTCTGCTAGCAGGACCTCCGGACCACCCTTTGTGGGTAAGGGACACAAGCTCCCGTTTGTGAAGCCATGGACCCTCATTTGTGTAGCTAAGTATGTTGGTGCTAGCTGGGCACTGTATGAACTACAACTCCCAGCCCATCCGTCTTCCAGGCCACACCAGCCTGCTTTCCTCTCAGTGACACTCCTTCCCCTGACTGGCTCCTGAGACCTCCACAGACTGTCCACTATTCCTCTCCCAGCCTGCTCCAGCTTTTTTTCCAGCTCCCAGGGTCTGTCACTCACCGACTTCAGTGGATACTTTAAAGTGTCCTCAGTAGCACCTCTGCTGTTCTCCTATACCCTTGTGCTGCTCCAGGAATCAACTCCACTCCTGGCTGCACCCGAGTCTCCAGGCCTCCACAGCACCTCTGCTACATCTTCATCACTTTCACCCGAACTTTCCTTCACCTTGCTGGCAGATCACTGTATTTAAGGAGGCCTGCCCCCCTACCAATCCAGACTGTAGATTGGTCAGGGCTTCTTGTCATGCATCAGAAAGTGACATCTCCTCATCCATTCCCTTTTCCAGAGCTTTCTGGTACCAAAAGGGAGGAGTATCCAAGGGGTGTGTCCTTCCTGCAATCTCCAGCCACTCCCTGAGCCACTCCCCAGCCCAGATCAAAACCAACAGGCCTGCACTCACTGTCAGGCCTGACTAAATTTTACCTCTCCTAACAAAAACTCACTACAAAAGTGCACCTATTATTATGGAGGCGCTACACTTGTAATAAGAATATGGCAAGAGAGGCCCTCTTTACAGCAAGATCAGGGGTCAATAAGTCCCCATATCTCACCTCTAGGCTGGGAAGCCTGAGAAAAAACAAAAAAGAATATGAACCTGGCTTCCCAGCCGAGGCGGCAGCATTTTTTCAAATGCAGAGGCCGGGCATGATATATAACATCATAACATCGCACCCGGCCTCCAAAACATCATAGGAACTCCGGGAACCATCTGGCCCACAGAAATCTCTGTGGTCAACATCCGGCATGGACCGATTCCTTCTCCCTCTTGCTGAACGTACAGGCGAGTCGGGAGAAGCACCGGAGGGAGGCGGGGGGGGGCGTCCCCTCCAGCTGCCTGTAAGAACAATCAAGTGGCTGTACAGCCGATATGATTGTTCTTATGGTGAAGGGAATTGCTGGCTGTAAAAGAAGATATCTGAATGATGCCAGTAGCTGCACCCATCATTCAGATATCCCCACTCAAAGTCGACAATGTCATATGATGTCGTTGGGCTGGAAGTGGTTAAGATTCTAAACTCCCCACAACTTTTTTTTTACTGATGTAGCCCCGTTACTAAAAGTTGTGCTATAATGTATATTTAGTTTTTGGCTGAACTGTAACCAGCTCAGATTGATTGTATATAGTTTATGTGGCCTTGCCCTAATTTCAGGAAAGTTGTGTATTTTTCACTGCTGTCAGTAGGTGTCGCTGCTACCACAGGCCAGTATAAGAAATACAACCGAACTGAGTTATGAATAATTATTTTTTTCTGGAAACAGCCCAGTGGGAGGTCCCTGGCCCCTGTGCATTCTGGGAAGGGGTATTTATTTGGGTGTGGCCATGTGCTCTCTCTCTTCCCTTGGGGCATGCCAGGCCTGAGGATGTGCTGATGTGAGTTGTACGAGTAGGCCCAGAAGCCTGTCTGGGGCCTACTACACCTGCGGTAGTCCTGGGGCTGTCTTGCCTGTGTGGGAGAAGCCGAGCCAAGCTGAGAAGGTTCGGGGGGAGGATCCTTGCTGGAGAGAGCCAGGATGAAGGCTGGTCTCTCAGAAGGGCCTGGAGACTCGCTTGAAGGATACACCTGCAACTAAAGCTGCACTTAGTGTGCCGGATGGCTGAAAAGCTCTGACGCTGTGTAGCTGGATCTACTTCTACCAATCCACCCCATTGTAGTATCGATGAATGGGCTTAAAGGTCCTGGTACTGTAATCCTGTCCTATAATCTAGACAGTATTAACAAGCTCCTGAATGCTAAAGCCAGTAAGTGTGTGTATGTGGGGGGGCGTATCCAGGAGTGATTATTCTACAAGCTAAATTTTGCTATCTCTTGAATGCAAAGCCTGTGATAGGTCTATTCAGGATTGTTCATTCTGCAAATCCAAACTGTGCTATCTCTTGAATGCTAAACCTGTGAGAGGGGTCCATTCAAGTGTGCTCTGGCTGCTAGGCCTATGAGAGAGATCTGTCCAGAAGTTCTACTGGCTTTAAGTCTGTGAGAGGTTTGTCCAGAAATCCTGCCGGCTGCTAGGTCTGTATGAGAGGCCTGTCCGGGCATACACGATTTGCTATAAAGAGAAGCTGTTCTACCTCTGGATTTAAAGAGCCTATAAGTGATCTGCAACAAAGTATCTGAAACCTACCCTAACCTTCTCTCCTTCACACTCATTGAAAAATACCTAAAGTGACTGGCGCCCAAGTTTCTGTTCTAAAACTCCCCATTGTAGCCATGGATCCAACCCTGAGAAGTGATGTATGCTCTCCCCATTCTTGGTAAGCTCCCAAAAGGGTGGGGTACCTGCTACACTGACAAAACAGCAGAAAATTAAGTGACTGAGCACGTTTTATACTGACAACCTTAAAGTGGATGTAAATTTGAGCTGGACACATCTATCTGCAGTGTTTTGTTATCTCTTTCTTCAAAGCACTAAGTCCCATGGCTTTCTCCTGCCTGGTTGTTCAGCATTATTTCTGACAAGTTCTCCGAGTAGGGAGCCTGAAGTTTGTGTCAGCGAGAGTGCTATAAATAGATTAGCAGACAGCTTGCCTTTTCAGAGCACAGCTCTGCATGTGTGGGGAGGGGTGTTTGCCTTTCCTCCAATCAGCTGTCTCACAGTGTCTCACATTGTATATGTAGCCAATGGCCCCCTTACGGGTGGCTAAGTGTTGTGGTTCACCTGATCACACTGCCCTCAATCACATCCATACCACATCCAGAGTCACTGAACAGGCCAAGAAGTTTGTTCTGTTTAATTTATTAGGGGATTAACTTGGATAGGGATAGGAAAGCTGTGGGATGCCCATTGAGTAAATTCCATATACACGGGACCTTCTATATACACCTCCAGTATATACACTCTTGTCTCTTCCTCCAGCAAATTTCTTGCTTCTCACTGGTGAGACCTGGAAGGATATTTATTTACCAGGCCTCCATTTCTCCAAGTTGAGCCTAGCTAGCACATGGTGAGGCATGCTGTAGTTAAAGCAAGGCCTCCAGACCACCCATTACAGGTAGGGACAGTTGGTCTCCAAAGTGTAGAAAATGTACTACTGTGCTAGCTGTCCTGATGGACTACTGCTCCCAGCCCATCCTCTTCCAGGTCCTGTCAGCCCTCCTGGGTGCAACGGCCCTCTCCACTACCTCCGTCACACGTTAGTCCCCTGCTGGCCTCTGCATCCTTCCCAGACTATCTCTCACCCCAATCTCCTCCAGCTTCCAGGGTGTGTTACTCACTGACACCTGCAACAGCATCCACACTATCTCATCTTTGTCTGTTTCCTCCCGAACTCCTCCCAGATTTGGCTGACCCTGGGTATTTGAGGAGGCCTGCCCCTTACCAATCCAGAGTGGCGATTGGTCGGGGCTCCCCAGATATCTGGTGGTTAAGTCTCACTTATGCGGGGGCAACCTCTCTTACGGCCCTGGTTCGAGAGCAGGGGGGCACGAGGGCTGGACTTGGTCACAGATGATAGGTAAAGGTCCACAGGAGCTCATGCAGGCAGAAGAGTGGTGGTACAGACCGGGTTGGTAACAAGCTGGCAGTGCAGTACAAGTGGTTCAGGCTGGCGGATAGTCGGGTACAGGCAGGGTCGGCATTTTGAATGTTCTTTTATCGCGCTCCTGGGTTTACGCGAGGGTCTCTTGCAGAAGACTGTTCCTTTCCAGGAATTGGGTGGTCTCTTGTACAGCGGGTACAGAACTTTTAGTCAGAACATTAGGTAGGAATGTGGGGTGGTAGCCGAGATTCACCCAAAACGGAGATTGCTTGGTGGCAGAGCGGACTGCGTTGTTATAGGCGAACTCGGCTAGTGGCAGCAGAGAGACCCAATCGTCCTGGGAGTACGAGGGGTAGCACCAGAGGTACTGCTTGAGGGTCTGGTTGGTCCTCTCTGTCTGGCCATTTGATTGGGGGTGGTAGGCCGAAGAGAATGCCAGTCCAATTCCTAAAATGGCACACAGAGACCTCCAAACCCTGGATGTAAACTGCACCCCCCGATCAGACACAATATTATTAGGAATGCCGTGCAGCCGTACGATTTCCTTGTTGAAGATCTTGGCCGTCTCCAATGCAGAGGGAGTGCTTTGCATAGGGACAAAGTGTGCCATCTTGGTGAGATGGTCTACCACTACAAAGATGGTGTTAAACCCCGCGGATGGGGGCAACTCAACAATAAAATCCATAGAAATGTGAGACCAAGGACGTTCAGGAATGGGTAATGGGTTCAGCAGACCCCAAGCCTTGGTCCTTTCGGTTTTGTTTCGGGCACAAATAGCACACACACCCACATAGGTTCTGCAGTCCTCGTTCATGTGGGGCCACCAGAAGGTGCGGTATAACAACTCCATTATTTTGTGGCTGCCAAAATGTTCGGCTAACTTATTATCGTGGCAAAGTCCTAGGACATCTAAGCAGAACTCCTCCGGGTACCCGACCACCACAACTCGTCTTTTACAGACAATTCAGAGTCCATGGGTACAGAGGAGCCAGCTAGAGACCACCTTATTTGAGTTAGGAGGTCCTCCTGGACCAGCAAGAATCTGTGGGCCGGTAGGATGGTGTCTGGAGGGGGAGCCTCCCCAGGCTGAAGGAACATTCTGGACAGGGCATCCAGCTTAATGTTCTTGGACCCGGGCCTGTACGTAATGTGGAGCTGGAAGCAGAAAAGAATAAGGCCCATTGAGCCTGGCGAGGTCAGCCTTTTGGCTGTCCGCAAGTACTCCAGGTTTTTGTGGTCTGTGAAGACCAGGACACGGTGTACCGCTTCTTCAAGAAAATACTGCCATTCTGCCAAGGCGGACTTGATAGTTAGTAACTTTCTGTCCCCAACGTCATAATTTCTCTTGGGTGGAGTAAGCTTCCGAGAGAAAAAAGCGATGGGGTGGAGTAGGGCCTTTGGTCCCTGTCTCTGAGAGAGGACTGCCTCGAATGCGGTCTCCGAGGCATCCACTTCTAGTATGTAGGGCAGCGCTGAGTCGGGATGCTTCAGAACAGGAGCAGAGGTGAATAGTTTTTTTAGAGTCTGGAAAGCTGCCAGTGCCTCAGGGGTCCAGATGAAGCGGACATTCTGCTTTGTAAGCTGCGTTATGGGAGCGATGACAGCTGAAAATCCCCGAATAAACTTCATGTAAAAGTTGGCAAAGCCTAGTAAGCGCTGCACCCCTTTTTTATCTACTGGCGTTGGCCAGTCAAGAATGGCTGTAACTTTCTGAGGATCCATGGTGGTACCCGTGGTGGATATGTGGAATCCCAGGAAAGAGATATCGGCACATTCGATGGTGCACTTTTCCGCCTTGGTGTACAGCCTGTGTTCCCGAAGGCGGCTGAGTATGCATTTCACATGCCTGTGATGTACTTCCAAGGAGGGGGAGAAAATAAGGATGTCATCCAGATAGATAACTACAAATAGGTCAAGGTAGTCTCTGAAGACATAATTTACCCGATGTTGGAAGGTGGCTGGGGCGTTGCAGAGCCCGAAGGGCATGACCAATTACTCGAAATGGCCAAACCGACTCCGAAAGGCCGTTTTCCATTCACCCCCCTCCCGTATGCGGATCAGATTATAGGCCCCGCAGAGGTCCAACTTGGTGAACAAGGCAGCCGATCAGAGTCTCTGAAAAAGTTCTGGAACTAGGGGCAACGGATACCGGTTTTTAATCGTGACCTTGTTGAGGTCCCGATAGTCAATACAAGGCCGGAGAGAGTGATCCTTTTTTCCACGAAGAAGATCCCCGCTCCAGTGGGCGACGTGGAGGGCGGATGAAACCCTTCTTCAAATTTTCGTCTAGGTAGGCTTTGAGAGCCACCAACTCCACTTCAGACAGAGGGAAGATATGGCCGAACTGGACTTCAGCCCCCGGTAGCAGGTTAATCGGACAATCAAATGACCTGTGGGGGGTAGGGTATCAGCCCCCTTCTTGCTTAAAACATCCAAGAAGTCATGGTAAACTTTCGGAACAGCAAGGCAGGCTTCCGGGTCTGGGTCAAAGTCCATATAGAACACAGCCGGGGAGTCCTCCTGGGGCCGCTGCAGGCAGTGGCTGAGGCAGTAGGAGGACCGAAACTGATCTTCTCCGGTGTTCCATTCAATATGGGGGCTGTGAGCCCGGAGCCAAGGTAGGCCGAGAATAATTGGGAATAAGGGGGACGCGATAACGTCCAACACTAGGAATTCCGTATGGTCTCCAGCCGTCTTGGCGGCTAGAGGGAGCGTCTTGTGGATCACCGCGCCGGATTTCATGATTGACCCATCCGCCAGTCGGATGACCATCTGGTGGTCCTTGGGTCGCAGCAGGATGTGATGTTGGGTGGCAAAGGCTAGATCCACGAAACAACTACAGGCCCCTGAGTCCAGAATTGCTGGGACTTGGATGTTCCCGTCTGGGAGCTGGAGAGAGATGAAGAGCACCAGGTGAGACTTGGTGTCAGGTAGAGATAGCACTTCCCCTGTGGCTGTGGTAGGAGACTTACTGGTCTTGGCGGGGCAGTTTCTTATCAAGTGTCCTGCACCCCCACAGTACAGGCACAGTTTGAGGGTCATGCACCTCTGACGTTCCTCAGATGAGAGAGAGGGGCGGAGGCGCCCAATCTGTATTGGCTCCGGGTAGTCCTGCGGAGAGGAGGAGGAGGTTGCAGCTGAGCTGGTCCCAAGTGGCTGAGCGACATCCAAGTAGGCCTCAGGAATCCGGTGGCTCTCTCCGCTCTGCGTTCACGCAGATGGCGGTCAATCGGGATAACCAAATTGACCAGTGCGTCCAGGGTGTGAGGAACCCTGATGCGAGCCATCTCATCCTTGAGTGGCTCAGAGAGCCTTAGCCAGAACTGATAGCAGAGGGCCGCGTTTTTCCTGGCTGTATCGGCGCTCCATCGCCGGAACGCCGACATATATTCCTCTGCTGGGCGGCTGCCCTGCTGGAGCGCATAAAATGCCGCTTCTGCAGTTGCAGCCTGGTGGGGGTCCTCATACAGCTGGCTCATAGCATGAAAAAACAGATCTAGACTGGTGGTCTCCCGGGCTTTCTGCTCCAGCCAGAAGTGAGTCCAGGCTTGGGGCTCATCCAGAAGAAGTGAAATAACGAGGCCCACTTTAGTAGTGTCCTGGGAAAAGGTAAGGGGCTGCAGAGTGAAGTATAATTCACAGGAGTTACGAAACGCCCGAAACTTCCAGCGGTCCCCCGTAAACCGCTTGGGCATTGGCACCTTAGGCTCCGTAGGAAAAGCCACAATGGTGCAGGGTGTAGCCAGGCCCTGGACTCGGTTTTCCATGCGGAGATGTTTCATCGCTTGGGTTAAGCCGGCTAAGTGAATACTCAGTTCCTCCATAGCAGAGGGCCCCGACGCAGACTCGGACGTGGCTGTCCGTTGCTGTCACGTACCTGGCGGTTGAGTCTGACTTATGCAGGGGGCAACCTCTCTTATGGCCCTGGTTCGAGAGCCCCTGATAGTGGAGACAGGGAGCTCTGGAGCACAGGGGGGCACGAGAGCTGGACTTGGTCACAGATGATAGGTGAAGGTCCACAGGAGCTCGTGCAGGCAGAAGAGTGGTGGTACAGGCCAGGTCGGTAACAAGTTGGCAGTGCAGTACAAGTGGTTTAGGCTGGCAGATAGTCGGGTACAGGCAGGGTCGGCAACATGCGGGCAACAGAAGTACAAGGGGTCAGGCAGAAGAATAGTCGTAGGCAGGCTGAAGGTCAGGGCAGGCAGCAGGTAAACAAAGTCCAAAGGGAAGCCGGGGTCACAGTTACAGGAAGTCTCTCAGAACAAACGCTGGAGTCACAGGTGCAGGAACGCTGTAGAACGAACAGCACTGACTGCAGGGTGCTGAGGGCTTAAATGGCCGTTTTTGTGCCAATTCCAGTGCACGTGCGTGCGCTCCCATGCACAGGCACGCTTGCGCGCTTACGGGCACAGACTACGTGCGCCTGCGCATAGGCCTTCCAATGGCCCCAGATGGTTCCTTACACCAGAACACCCCGGATGGCTACACCTCCCCTCACAGCTTTCTTTCCAGAAAATTCTACCAACCTCTGGAAAGTAGTGGGAGGTCCTGGTGACTCATCTGTGAATCACCCAGTCCTACCCTGAGCCTGGCTAAATTTTACCTCACCTAACCAAAAATCTAGCTCTAACTCCTACCTAAGAGGAGGGTGCTACCTATAGTAAGAATCCACACCCACAGGTAAATCAGGAAGAGAAATTTGTAACAGCACATGCACGTTCTAAACAGTATATAAAGCTGAAGACAGTAGACATACATGTAATACTTATATAGGGGGATTTGTTTCATCTCTGCGTATCATCTGAGGCGGTTTACTTCACTGGGTATATGTGAGGGTTTACATACACTTTAACCACTTCAATACCGGGCACTTTCCCTCATTCCTGCCTAGGCCAATTTTCAGTGTCGCATTTTAAATGACAATTGCGCGGTCATGCAACGCTGTACCCAAACTAGATTTTTATCATTTTGTTCCCACAAATAGAGCTTTCTTTTGGTGGTATTTTATACGAATAAGTACGTTTTCTCCTTCACTGATGGGCACTGATGAGGTGGCACCAATGAGGCGGCATTGATGGGCACTGATAAGGTGGCGCTGATGAGGTGGCACTAATGAGGTGGCACTGATGGGCACTGATGATGAAGCACTGATAGGTAGCACTGATATGCAACACTGAGGGTGGGCATTGATAGGCGGCACTGATGGGCACTGAAAGGCCGCACTGATGGGCACTAATGGGTGGCATTGATGGGCATTGATAGATGGCTCAGATAGGCCGCATTGATGAGGAGGCACTGGCAGGCATTACTGATGGGCACTGATTGGCACCTCTAATGGGCATGGATTGGAACCCCCCCCGTCAGGAGAGCAGCCGATCAGCTCTCCTCGCGTCTGTCAGTGCGAGTGGAGGAAAAGTTGATAAACGGCTCTTCCTGTATACACTGTGATCAGCTGTGATTGGATACAGCTGATCACGTGATAAAGAGCCTACGTCAGGGGCTCTTTACCAAGATCAGAGATGCGGTGTGTCAGAGTGACACACCACACCAACGGTCGGCGCACTGCGCGCCCCCAAGGGTCAGTCAAGATAACTTAAAGCGGAGGTCCACCTCCCTCTGCTGCCCCTTTAAAAATGAAAAGTCAGCAGCTACACATACAGTAGATGCTGACTTTTAAATTCAGGACACTTACCTATTCTGGAGTCCATCGATGTCAGCACCACCGGCACCACCGATCTTCGGATCGGCTGGTTGAGTGCTGCCGCCGCTGGGTCCCTACTGCGCATGTGCCAGCCGCTGCTGCACTTTTTCAATGGCCGGCGGTGAAGGAGGAGGATGGAGCCAGGCTGCTGACATCAGCGGCTGCGGCCTGGGCTCCCGGATGTGGGGACAGGTATTCTCTCCCCCCCCCCCGAAATGTGCCAAATGTAACACCCGAGGGGGAGTGGGATCCAATGAGCGGAAGTTCCACTTTTGGGTGAAACTCCACTTTAACCACTTTGCGCACGTCATTCTGCTATATGTCGGGCGGGAAGTGGTTAAAGCATATGTGAAACCCTCACCTTGTAAAACCCATTCAGTTTAAAATAGAAATGCAAGGCAAAACATTTACAGTTGTATGCAAAAGTTTAGGAACCCCTGACGATTTCCATGATTGTCATTTATAAATATTTGGGTGTTTGGATCAGCAATTTCATTTTGATCTATCAAATAACTGAAGGGCACAGTAATATTTCAGTAGTGAAATGAGGTTTATTGGATTAACAGAAAATGTGCAATATGCATCAAAACAAAATTAGACAGGTGCATAAATTTGGGCACCCAACAGAAAAATCCCATCAATATTTAGTAGAGCCTCCTTTAGCAGAAATAGCCTCTAGACGCTTCCTATAACCTGTAATGAGTGTCTGGATTCCGGATGAATGTATTTTGGACCATTCCTCCTTACAAAACATCTCCAGTTCAGTTAGGTTTGATGGTTGCCCAACATGGGCAGCCCGCTTCAGATCACCCCACAGATGTTCAATGATATTCAGGTCTGGGGACTGGGATGGCCATTCCAGAACATTGGACTTGTTCCTCTGCATAAATGCCTGAGTAGATTTTGAGCAGTGTTTTGGGTCGTTGTCTTGTTGAAATATCCAGCCCCGGTGTAACTTCAACTTTGTGACTGATTCCTCAACATTATTCTCAAGAATCTGCTGATATTGAGTGGAATCCATGCGACCCTCAACTGTAACCAGATTCCCAGTACCGGCACCGGCCACACAGCCCCACAGCATGATGGAACCTCCACCAAATTTTACTGTGGGTAGCCAAGTGTTTTTCTTGGAACGCTGTGTTCTTTTGCCGCCATGCATAACGCCCCTTGTTATGACCAAATAACTCAATCTTTGTTTCATTTAGTCCACAGCACCTTATTCCAAAATGAAGCTGGCTTGTCCAAATGTGCGTTTGCATACCTCAAGCGACTCGGTTTGTGGCTGTGTGCAGAAAAGGCTCCTTTCCCATCTCCCATACAGCTTCTCCCTGTGCAAAGTGTGCTGAATTGCTGAACGATGCACAGTGACACCATCTGCAGCAAGTTGATGTTGGAGGTCTTTGGAGGTGGTCTGTGGGCTGTTTTTGACCGTTCTCACCATCCTTTGCCTTTGCCTCTCCAATATTTTATGTGGCTGCCACTTCTGGCCTTAACAAGAACTGTGCCTGTGGTCTTCCATTTCCTCACTATGTTCCTCACAGTGGACACTGACAGCTTAAATCTCTGTGATAACTTTTTGTAGCCTTCCCCTAAACCATAATATAGAACAATCTTTGTTTTCAGGTCATTTGAGAGTTGTTTTGAGGCCCCCATGTTGCCACTCTTCAGAGGAGAGTCAAAGAGAACAACAACTTGCAATTGGCCACCTTAACCGCTTGCCGACGGCTGATCGGCAAATGACGGCGACAAAGTGGCTCTGTAACGCGAATCGCCGTCATACGACAGCGGCCGCGATACAGAGCCTAGTGAGCGCGCGCTCACTGTGTTTGGGGGGGGGCCAGGGAGCAGGTGCGGCGGCTTCGATTGCCGCCGGCTACCCGCGATGCCCCCCCCGGAGTGAATGAACGGAGGTCCGTGTATGTAAACACGGACCTCCGCTCTGTGTGAGGGGTAAGGGCTGTGATCACAGCCTTCCTGTACATGAAGGCTGTGACCACTTCCCTTCTCCTGTTAGGGCAGTCCCCCATACAGTTAGAACACGCCCAGGGAACATAGTTAACCCTTAGCGCGCCCCCTGCAGGTTAACCCCTTCACTGCCAATGGCATTTACACAGTAATCAGTGCATTTTTATAGCACTGATCGCTGTATAAATGCCAATGGTCCCAAAAAAGTGTCAAAATAGTCCGACATGTCCGCCCCAATATCGCAGTACCGCTAAAAATCGTAGATCGCCGCCATTACTAGTAAAAAATAAAAAAAAAATAAAAGCCCCAAAAATGAATTCTCATCATCCGTAAAATCGACCACTTTTGCGCAAACCAATCAATAAACGCCGATTGCGATTTTTTTTATCGCAAATATGAGGAAGAATATAAATTGGCCAAAAACGGTGAAAAAAATGTTTTTTTATATTTTTTTTTTTTGGATTTGTATTTTAGCAAAAAGGGGCTGAAGTGGTTAAATACCTTTTCTCATGATTGGATGCACCTGTCTATGAAGTTCAAGGCTTAATGAGCTCACCAAACCAATTGTGTGTTCCAGTTAATCAGTGCTAAGTAGTTACAGGTATTCAAATCAACAAAATGACAAAGGTGCCCAAATTTATGCACCTGTCTAATTTCATTTCGATGCAAATTGCACATTTTCTGTTAATCCAATAAACCTCATTTCATTACTGAAATATTACTGTGTCCTTCAGTTATTTGATAGATCAAAATGAAATTGCTGATCCAAACACCCAAATATTTATAAATGACAATCATGGAAATTGTCAGGGGTTCCTAAACTTTTGCATACAACTGTATATATTCACTTTAGAAATGTCTGTTTTTCACAAGTGATCACAAAAAATCTGTTCTCAGCTGCATAAGAGGTGGGAGCGGAGACTGCAGGGGGGCGTGTCAGCAGGAGGCAAAGGAACAGCAATACACTGATCTGCCCAGTCAATGGCTGTGCAAGGAGGCGTGTCAACAAAAGTCTTGACCATTGGAGGACAGGCAGGCTATTCTCATAGCCCAGGCAGAAAACTGACCACACTAGGAATGTGCTTCAATGCTTAGTGTGGTCGGTTTGAAATAGGAAAGCAGAGAGGCTGTCAGGATCACCAGTTATTTCACACAAAGGAAGCAATACAAAGAACAGGAGACTTTTTAACACAAGCACATGGTACAGCAGGCACATATCAGGAATATAAAATGTTGGGGTAACAAACACTTTAAATATGATAAAACCTCCCATTACTTGGAGTTTCCAATAATCAACATAATCAATAATCAATATAATCACAACCAAAACAGGTAAACTGATTTGCTTTATAGATAAAAAGACAAACAGCGGGGCAACAATTAAGCAGGACTAAAGTGTTTGTGTGCTTTGAACCTATTGGTGCGAACCAATGCCTAGCCTCCTATTTTTATCTTCTCTTTGTTGCACTGATTATGCGCATTTGTGCTGCAGTGCTCATAGACTAACAAGGGACATACTGGAAGAAGGAGAGAGCAGAGAGAGGAGCTCATCAGTCTGCTGCTTCTTCTTCCAGTTACATGATGGGGGAGGGACAAGACCTGCAGTAGAGAAAAATCTGACCTCCTGCCCTGCCAGACAGGGTTGTCCTGCATGGCAGAGATGTGTAAATCTTAAAACTGTATAAACTGAAATACAGATCCTTCTGCAGGCAAAACAGCTCCCATAGATGTATTTGATTTGTATATTTAGCCATGTGGCTGGAGTTCAGCTGTTGTCAGTCAGTGTCAATTTTGACATCAAATTTCAATCTAGTTTTAGTTATAGTCTTTTGACTAAAATGCCATTTAAGTTTTTTAGTCATATGAAATGTTTTAGTTTTAGTCATATTTTAGTTGACTAAAAATAGTGTTAATTTAACCGACGAAAATAGTTTAGTCGACGAAATTAACACAGTTGTCAGTACACTAATTACCTGAATATATTACCAACATTAAATATTAATGAAACATAGAAGAAAAGCCTTTTTCAGATTTTTTTTTCTTATTTAGCAGCTCAGTAGATGCCCCTTACTTATTATTCTTATGTGGTAGTGTAATAGTGCAATACATGTTTGAACTTTAATGTGCTATTATTACAGGCTCTGCATGGAATTATGTTGCCGTTTTAGAAATGGCCAGCAGTGCAGTGTTAATTTTGATGTCAATTTTCGATTTAGCTTAAGTCATTTTCACTAAAATGCCATTTTAGTTTTAGTCGTATTTTAGTCATCTGAATTGTTTTCGTTTTAGTCATATTTTAGTCGACAAAAATAGTTCAGTCTGAAATTAACACTGTTGTCAGTACACTATTGTGGGAGATTTGAGTTGCACATACAGTTGTGCTCATTAGTTTACATACCCTGGAAGAATTTATGATTTCTTGGCTATTTTTCAGCCAATATGAATGATAACACAAAGACTTTTCTTTCACTTATGGTTAGTGTTTGGCTGAAGCCATTTATTATCAATCAACTATGTTTACTCTTTTTTAAATCATAATGACAACAGAAACTACCCAAATGACCCTGATCAAAAGTTTACATACCCCAGTGATTTTGGCCTGATAGCATGCACACGAGTTGACACAAGGGGGTTTGAATGGCTATTAAAGGTAGCCATCCTCACTGGTAATCTGTTTGCTTATAATTAGTGTGTGTGTATAAAAGGTCAATGAGTTTCTGGACTCCTAACAGACCCTTGCATCTTTCATCCAGTGCTGCACTGACGTTTCTGGATTCTGAGTCATGGGGAAAGCAAAAGAATTGTCAAAGGATCTGTGGGAAAAGGTAGTTGAACTGTATAAAACAGGAAAGGGGTATAAAAAGATATCCAAGGAATTAAGAATGCCAATCAGCAGTGTTCAAACTCTAATCAGGAAGTGGAAAATGAGGGGTTCTGTTGAAACCAAACCACGGTCAGGTAGACCAACTAAAATTTCAGCCACAACTGCCAGGAAAATTGTTCAGAATGCAAAGAAAAACCCTCAAATAACTTCAGGTGAAATACAGGACTCATGTGATGTGGCTGTTTCAAGATGCACAATAAGGAGGTACTTGAAGAAAGATGGGCTGCATGGTCGCCAGAAGAAAGCCAATACTATGCACATGCCACAAAGTATCCCGCTTACAATACGCTAAACAGCACAGAGACAAGCCTCAAACCTTCTGGCATAAAGTCATTTGGAGTGAAGAGACCAAAATTGAGCTTTTTGGCCATAACAATAAATGCTACATTTGGAGAGGAGTCAAAAAGGCCTATGATGAAAGGTACACCATTACTACTGTGAAACGTGGAGGTGGGTCGCTGATGTTTTGGGGATGTGTGAGCTACAAAGGCTCAGGAAATTTGGTCAAAATTGATGGCAAGGTGAATGCAGTATGTTATAAAAAATACCGGAGGAACATTTGCATTCATCAGCCAGGAAGCTGCACATGGGACGTACTTGGACATTCCAACATGACAATGATCCAAAACACAAGGCCAAGTCGACCTGTCATTGGCTACAACAGAATAAAGTGAAGGTTCTGGAGTGGCCATCTCAGTCTCCTGAGCCACTCTGGGGAGATCTCAAATGTGCAGTTCATGCAAGACAGCCCAAGAATTTCCAGGAACTGGAGGCTTTTTGCGAAGAGGAATGGGCAGCTTTACCATCTGAGAACATAAAGAGCCTCATCCACAAATACCACAAAATACTTCAAGCTGTCATTGATGTTAAAGGGGGCAATACACAGTATTAAGAACTGGGGTGTGTAAACTTTTGATCAGGGTCATTTGGGTAGTTTCTGTTGTCATTATGATTTAAAAAGAGTAAACACAGTTGATTGATAATAAATGGCTTCAGCCAAACACTAACCATGAGTGAAAGAAATGCTTTTGTGTTATCCATATTCTCAGAAAATTGGCCATGAAATCATAAATTCTGCCAGTGTATGTAAACTTATGAGCACAACTATAATTGTTGGAATTGTTGTTTAGAAAGGGAGCGTACACTGAGTGCCGGTTCACACTTGTGTGGTGACAGACATTGCATGTGATTCGCGCCTCATTGCTGTGCAGATCACATGCGATGTCTGCGCAATGCAATTTCAGCCATACATTCACACCAAAATGATGCAGGACCCTTTTTTTGGTCCGCACTGGAATCTGATCGCTTGGGTGTTCACACTTATGCGATCCGATTCCTGCACCATTTCCCAGTTCGTACTGCGATATGCCAACCAATTTGGGGGTGTCATTAACTTTGTATTGACACCCGCAGTGGTTTGCAGATCTCTGCTATTCAGGGGCGATGCAGGAACCCGCACTAGATTCGCAGGGTTTCCGCATCGCACCAGTGTGAACCGAGCCTGAAATACTGGGCAAGGAAAAGAAAAAACGGGCAAGTAAAATGGACTGAAAATTAATAAGCTAAGGGAATGGTTGGCTCTATTTTGGGGTTCAGTTTCTCTGTCTGCTATGCACAAACGTAGAGCATTTTTGGATAGAGTAAAGGCGCATTATAACCGACAGATTTATTTTCGCCATCTATGTCCCATTGCAGAGATTTCCCTTCACTTCCTGTCCCATAGCCAAACAGGAAGTGAGAAGAAGTCACTATAAATTAAGGGAATTCCTTGGGGACCTCCCAGGTCACCAGAATTAGTGTCTCCATTGGAAGATTTCCCTGCTATTACATTTCTGGGAATTTTCTTTTACTTTCAATTTCAATGATAATGCTAAACAGGAGACAGAGAGGATGAATCTCCTTCACAGGGGCACAGACCGCAATAAAAACTGACAAAGGTTCTAATCTCTCTCCCCTCTATCCAAAATTAAAACGTTTTGCTCAAGTTATACTTTAACTTTCCTGAGAAAAACAAATTTATCAGAATGAACATATTACCAGCTGTTGCTTCAACTGATCCTCCAGCCGTTCTTTCAGTTCCTTTGGCTTGAGCTTCTGCCCTCCTTTTTCTCACATATATTGCAATGAGAACCGTAATTGTAGTTAATAATTCAATCAGAGCGGCTCTCTGTCTGACTGATGGTTTCCTTGCTAGAACAGAGAGACATACAAGATTTAAAACTAAAAAAAAAACAAAAAACATTCTATTTCATGCACTGTTCAAGAGATGGGATGCAAAATCCTGTCTAGGTGGTAACAGGCAGGGGTGTATCATGAAATTAGTGGGCCTGTGTGCAAGCTCACACCGCACTGATAATTCCAACCAATCCCAATGTCAACCAGGGACAGATCATCCTTACGTGCAGTGTTGGTCAGAGCACTGTGGGCCCCCCCACCCCTCAGGGCCCGTGTTCAGTGAACACCCTGTACCCATGGATGATACACCACTGGTAACAGGTCCCTAGATCCTACAAAGGCTGTTCCCAAAGAGTTTGCCAATATGTTGGAGGTGCCAGGAGGAGGATGGTACCATGCTCCATGTCGTCTGATCATGCCTGAATCTACAGGTTTTTTGTTCCCAAGTGAAACACTATACAGTGAAACCTTGGTTCACGAGTAACGCGGTTAATAAGCATTTTGAAAGACGAGCATTTAAAAAAAAAAATAAAAATTCTGACTCGGTTTGCGAGGGCTATCTCGCAAAACCAGCAGAATTAACCCTTTTTGCATGCAGAGGTTCGGTGGAGCTGGTGAGCTTCGGAAGCCATAGGAAATACTCGGAAATACCAAAATTGTAAACAGTTCCCGAGCATTTCCTAAGGTTGCTGAGGGTCTCCGATGCTCACCAGTGCCACCACACTTCTGGCCACATACGGTATTGCAAACACCAGGCGCCGCCGCACCTCTGGCCACATACAGTACTGCATATACAAGCATTGACTGTGGAACAAATTATCTGAGTTTCCATTGTATCCTATGGGGAAACTTGCATTGATATACAAGTGATTTGGATTACAAGTATTCTCCTGGAAGGGATTATGCTCGTAATCCAAGGTTCCACTGTATGTTCAAATTCACCGGCATCCATATGCCTGACGATCCAGCCGCATTTCGCTTACACTAGACTGCTATGCCATTGAAATGCTATAAACTCTACCTTTTGCTACACCTGAATGCCGCAGTGGAATGCATACCCATCTGTTGGAAGCAAACAGTCGGACTGCCCCCTCTCTGAAACAATGGTTCCCAACACAAAGGTTGAAGAAATTAGACAAATGGAGGAATTCATGGCCAACCATACTAAAGAAAGCTTTAACCGGTTCCACACCGCCTACCGTATATTCACGGCGGCAGTGTGGACGCTTAGCGCGAATCGCCGTAAAAAAAGCGCTGATCTGCGAGTGGCCGCTAGGGGGCGCGTGCGCCCGCCACACTCCTGAGGAGTGTGCCCGTGGCTCGGGTGGACCCAATGTCCGCGATGAGCGGCCACAGCCAAAGAACGGGGAACCGCCGATGTAAACACGGCCGTTCCCCGCTCTGTTAGTGGGGGCATAGGAGATCTACTGATCCCTGTCACTGGGATCAGTTAGATCTCTTATGCCTATAACAGCCCAGTCCCCCCACAGTTAGAACACACCCAGGGAACACACTTAACCCCTAGATCTCCCCTTGCAGGTTAACCCCTTCACTGCCAATGACATTTATACAATAATCAGTGGATATTTAAATTTCTGATCGCTGAATAAATGTCATTGGTCCCAAAAAAGTGTCAAAATGGTTCGACATGTCCGCTGCGATATCGCAGTACCACTAAAAATCACAGATCGCCGCCATTACTAGTAAAATATAAAAAAATAAATAAAAAACCCAGAAATTAATTCTCATCATCCGTAAACGTGGCCACTTTTGCGCAAACCAATCAATAAACGCAGATTGCAAATGTTTTTTACCAAAAATATGAGGAAGAATATAAATCGGCCAAAACCGATGGAAACATTTTTTTTATATATTTTTTTGGATTTGTATTTTAGCAAAAATTAAGAAATTTGGGTTTTTTTGCAAAATTGGCTTTTGTTTATAGCGGTGATCAGAAATGACGCAGAGGTGATCAAATACCACCAAAAGAAAGCTCTATTGGTGGGAAAAAAAGGACGAAAATTTAGTTTGGGTACAACGTCACACGACCGCGCAATTGTCAGTTAAAGCGACGCAGTGCCGAATCGCAAAAAGTGCTCTGGTCCCAACCTGGGAAATCCTTCCGAGGCTGAAGTGGTTAATAAGACATTACGTGCTCTTCCAAATATAACACGCTACATGCTTCTCAGTTCCCAAACCTGACTTAATTTGTCGGTTTCTGTAGTGGTTTTCTAACATGGGTTCAGTGGTGTATCATCCATGGGTGCAGGGTGTTCACTGAACACAGGCCCTGAGGGGTCAGGGGGCCCACTGTGCTCTGACCCACACTGCACTCATGGATGATCTCTCCCTGGTTGCCAGGGATGATCGGTGCAGTGTGGGTTTGCACACGGGCCCACTAATTTCATGATACGCCCCTGCATGGGTTGTTCCTGTCTTGTCCCCTCCCCTTCTCCCTACCCCTCCCCTCTTTTGCATTTTTTACAACCCCCCCCCCCCCCAAGTGTATTTTCTCTCTTTTCCCCTGTCTGTTTTGCTCCCCTTACTGATACCAGGCCAATGGGCACTGAAACCATGGACACTGTATGTTCAGTATATTACTTAGCTCTGATTATTTTGCTGTCATGATATCCTAAATGCGGAGTCCATACCACCTGGCCTGCCCTCAGGCACTACCTATCAGATATGCATAAGTGCAGTATGCTTTCTTGGCCTTCGCGTCATTTCATTGCTTGTTGGCGCTCTTTCTGAGCGAGTTTTTTTTCTATTTTGTAAGTTTGCTTGGAAATTATAAAGAATTAAAAAAAAAAAATAAAAAAAAAAAAGAACCATGATAAAAGGTGGGACAACTCTGGAATATTATTTTGTAGAGCCATTTGTACTAATCTTAATAATTATACATATTGATCTTCAGGTATCAAGCAGTTACATTAATGAAGGTTTAAGTCCATTTACCTAAAGTGATTATAAAAGCTGTTTTTTTATGGATGTAACACCCTTCTAGGTAATTTCTAAACAGATAGATAGATTTAGTGTTAGCTCACTGTATTTAGTGGAGCTGTGTTTGATAGGTACATTCAGCAAATTTAGGTACAGGAAGAAGATTGGGCACATTCAATCCCCTAGGTGGTATTGGCATCTCATATATATTTATATATATTGAAAGGATACAGTATCTCACAAAAGTGAGTACACCCCTCACATATTTGTAAATATTTTCTTATATCTTTTCCTGTGACAACACTGAAGAAATGACACTTTGCTACAATGTAAAGTAGTGAGTGTACAGCTTGTATAACAGTGTAAATTTGCTGTCCCCTCAAAATAACTCAACACACAGCCATTAATGTCTAAACCGCTGGCAACAAAAGTGAGTACACCCCTAAGTGAAAATGTCCAAATTGGTACCAATTAGCCATTTTCCCTCCCTGAGAAATGAAAAAAAGAATTGTTGCTTTACATAAAGATGGCCTAGGATATTGGAAGATTGCCAAGACCCTGAAACTGAGCTGCATCATGGTGGCCAAGACCATACAGTGGTTTATCAGGACAGATTCCACTCAGAACAGACCTCACCATGGTTGACCAAAGAAGTTGAGTGCACGTGCTTAGCATCATATCCAGAGGTTGTCTTTGGGAAATAGATGTATGAGTGCTGCCAGCATTGCTGCAGCGGTTGAAGGGGTGAGGGGTCAGCCTGCCAGTGCTCAGTCTATACGCCGTACACTGCATTAAATTGGTCTGCATGTCTGTCGTCCCAAAAGAAAGCCTCTTCTAAAGATTATGCACAAGAAAGCCTGCAAACAGTTTGCTGAAGACAAGAAGACTAAGGACATGGATTACTGGAATCATGTCCTGTAGTCTGATGAGACAAAGATAAACATATTTGGTTCAGATTGTGTCAAGCGTGTGTGACGGCAACCAGGTGAGGAGTACAAAGACAAGTGTGTCTTGCCTACAGTCAAGCATGGTGGTGGGAGTGTAATGATCTGGGGCTGCATGAGTGCTGCCGGCACTGGGGAGCTACAGTTCATTGAGGGAACCATGAATATCAACATGTACTGTGACATACTGAAGCAGAGCATGATCCCCTCCCTTCGGAGACTGGACCGCAGGGCAATATTCCAACATCATAACGACCCCAAACACACCTCCAAGACAACCACTACCTTGCTAAAAAAGCTGAGGGTAAAGGTGATGGACTGGCCAAGCATGTCTCCAGACCTTAACCCTACTGAGCATCTGTGGGGCATCCTCAAATGGAAGGTGGAGGATCGCAAGGTCTCTAACATCCACCAGCTCTGTGATGTCGTCATGGAGGAGTGGAAGAGGACTCGAGTGACAACCTGTGAAGCTCTGGTGAACTCCATGCCCAAGAGGGTTAAGGCAGTGCTGGAAAATAATGGTGGCCACACAAAATATTGACACTTTGGGCCCAATTTGGATATTTTCACTTAGGGGTGTACTCACTTTTGTTGCCAGCGGTTTAGACATTAATGGCTGTGTGTTGACACTGTTATACAAGCTGTACACTCACTACTTTACATTGTAGCAAAGTGTCATTTCTTCAGTGTTGTCACATGAAAAGATAATAAAATATTTACAAAAATGTGAGGGGTGTACTCACTTTTGTGAGATACTGTATATCAGGAGGAAAAGGCACTGCCGGGGCACAAGCCCATGAACAAGAGATTGACCCTTTTGCTGTGTGCGAACGCAAGCGCCGATCTGAAGATTAAACTACTACTGGTGTACCATTCCCAGACCCCTCATGCATTTAGGGAACAAAATGTGAACAAGGCCAGACTGCCTGTCATGTGGAGAGCCAATGCGAAAGCTTGGGTCACAAGACAATTGTTCATGGAATGGCTGCACGAGGTGTTCGCACCCACCGTCAGAAAATATCTTTCTGATAACCAGCTGCCTGAAAGGTGACTTCTTCTGATGGATAATGCCCTGGCACACCCTTCAACCTTGGTGGACGATATAGACGCTGAGTATGACTTCATAAAGGTCAAGTCCCCCCCCCCAACACGACACTTCTTCTACAGCCCATGGACCAGCAAGTCACTGAAGAGACATCCTTGAGTCTCAAAGAATCTTGGAAGAAACATTTCAATGTTCTCCACTGCACTAACCTCATTGACAAAGCCTGGGAAGAGGTCACTCCCCGAACCTTAAATTCAGCCTGGAGGAAACTGTGGCCAGAATGTGTCACTGAACATGAACATGACTTTGAAGGGTCTGATGCAGCATTAGTGGAGGAGATTGTGTCCATAGGCAAGAATATGGCTCTGGACGTTGATGGTGCAGATGTAGAAGAGCTTGTTGAGGAGCATAAGGAGGAGCTGATCACGGAAGAACTTTGTGAACTCCACGGTGAGCAGCAGAAGGCACTCGAGGAGCATTCCACTGAAGGAAGAGGAAGACAGGGAGGAGGTTAGCAGTGATGCCATAAAATCCATTATGGAAAAATGGAATGAGTGCCATGATTGTTTTGAGAAGCACCACCCCAACATTACTGTAATGAACAGAGTGTTAAATCTGATGAATGATAATGTAGTCTCATTTCCGGAGGGTTATGCAGTGCAGGAAAAGACAAGTGACATTGGACAGATTTTTTCAGCAAAACTGAGCCTGCAGCTAAGAGACAAAGAAGAGAGGAAACCCCTGAAGGAGATCCCCCCGATGTTCTTATGGAGGGGGACTCTCCCTCCAAACAATAACCGCCTCCCACCTGCCTTCCTCCATGCCAGAAGTCGTTTCAAGCAAGGTTAGTGTTCTCTCTCTTCATACTATATTGTACTACTGTACTTTGTTTCATATTTTTGTGCTTCAATAACAAAAATAAAAAGTTCAGAAAGGATTAACCGGATTTACATTGAACCTTAAGGGAAAATTTGCCTTGGTTCACGACCAATTCGGTTTGCGACCAGAGTCAGTTCACAAATTAAGTTTGTATCACTGTACTGTATAATATATAGTTAGTGGAACACCAGCCAAACTTTTCTTGTTCTAGTTTAGAGCGCGGGATGGGTAGATCCTCTGTATGGTTTTTATTGTGGTTTGTGGCATGAGTAGGGAAACTGTCTCTCTTAGTGATCAGGACAGATTGGGGGGGGAAGTAACATTTTATAGTGAAGCTAAATCTCCCATAGGGGACCCCTGCTCTGGTGACAGTTAAAGAATCCCCTCTCTATTTTAACCACTTCAGCCCCGGAAGGATTTCACACTTTAGGACCAGAGCCCTTTTTGCGATTCGGCGCTGCGTCGATTTAACTGACAATTGTGCGGTCGTGCGACGTTGTACCCAAACGAAATTTGCGTCCTTTTTTTCCCACAAATAGAGCTTTCTTTTGGTGGTATTTGATCACCTCTGCATCATTTCTGATCGCCGCTATAAACAAAAGAAGAGCGACAATTTTGCAAAAAAAACCCAAATTTTTTACTTTTTGCTAAAATACAAATCCAAAAAAAATATTTATATTCTTCCTCATATTTGTGATAAAAAAAAAAAATCGCAATCGGCGTTTATTGATTGGTTTGCGCAAAAGTGGTTGCGTTTACGGATGATGAGAATTCATTTCTGGGGTTTTTATTTTTTTTTATATATTTTACTAGTAATGGCGGCGATCTGCGATTTTTAGCGGTACTTCGATATTTCAGCGGACATGTCGGAACATTTTGACACTTTTTTGGGATCATTGGCATTTATACAGCGATCAGTGCTATAAAAATGCACTGATTACTGTGTAAATGCCGTTGGCAGTGAAGGGGTTAACCTGCAGGGGGAGCTCTAAGGGTTAACTGTGTTCCCTGGGCGTGTTCTAACTGTGGGGGGACTGCCCTAGCTGGGGAAGGGAAGTGATCACAGCCCTTCCCCCTCACACAGAACGGAGGTCCGTGTTTACTTACACGGACCTCCGTTCTTTCACTCCGGGGGGGGCATCGCGTGTGGCCGGCGGAGATCGACTCCGCCGCACCCGCTCCCTGGCCCTCCCCGGACACAGTGAGCACGCGGGCGCACCTCCGGCGGCGCACGCGCGCTCACTGGGCTCGATCTCGCGGCCGCCGTCATATGACGGCGATCCGCTCAATCGAGCCACCTTGTCCCTGTCAAATGCCGATCAGCCGTCGGCAATCGGTTAAATGTTCCTCTTACTTACTGCTGTGTCTCCAGGAAAAGAAATGAGGGGAATCTCCTAGGTGGGGACAGGGACATTACTAAAACACAGACAGAGGTCCTAACACTGCCATACTGTGTCCAAAACAATGGAAACTGTGGTTTGGCTGGAGTTCCACTTTATATAAAACAGAAATAATATAACAAGGTATAGTACAAGAGAGGATGGAGTTTCTTTCCATTAACCCACCAGTATAATAGGATTCAATGATCAGAATGAAGGGTCCTGTACAATATAATCCCTAATCTATAATTTATAGAGTATAATGTACAGTATATAAGAACAGGGAAGAGTCAGGGACTGGGAATAAAAATATAAAGAAAAAATGTATAGAAATACCTACAGAATGTTATTAGTGTCAGTAATACACCAAATATGATATATAGTTTGGGGAACTCCAGCCAACATTTTTAATACCCTAAGCACATTATTTAAAAGATTTGTGTATTTTCAATGTTGCCCTAAGCTGCATAAAAATACCCTCTCCCTGTTGTATGATGCTTTTTTTCCCACCTGCATTAGTACATGCCCTTTGGTTGGTGGTTCCTTGCCCCTTAGCCTTGAAAATGATCAGAGTTGATTTTCAAAATGCACCCCCCCTATAGGACTTCAGTACATATATTTGAAATCAAGAAAGTGGACCTCACACCGCTGAAATCTTAAAAGTGGACTAAGTAAATAAAACTGTAACATGTGAATGAAAAAAATCTGTGGTTACTCTAAGTACCAGATGTGGGGCACTGTAAGGGGGAATCCTGCAGACTCTGATGTAAGGGAGAACTCTGTGGACTTTGGTGTAATGTGGAAGGGAGGGAGGGCTCTGGTGACCAGAGACCCTATTACATCAGGGTTCCTCTTTACATCAGGGTCCGCAGTTTTCCCATTTACATCAGAGTCCACACTGTTCCCCTTTACATTAGAGCCTGCAGAGATCCCCCGTACAATGTAAAGGGGAACTCTGTGGAGTCTGATGTAAAGAGGAACTCTGTGGACTGTGATGTAAAGGTGAACTCTGTTGAGTCTTGTGTAAGGGGGCTCTGGTGACCAGGACAGATAGTGAGAGGAAATGTAACGTTTACAGGTGTCACCAGAGCAGGAAATGTAGGTAATTCTCCCACAGGGAACTCCTGTTCTGCTGACAGTACATATACAGAATGGGGAAGAGTCAGTCAGAGGGGATTATAAAATGAGTGACAGATTTTTGTATAAATATATGAAACATAAAACAATATACAGAGTATTATAAGGGATGCCGATTACCACAAATAGAGTGTGATGAGAGCTTCACATTACCTCCATAGTACTGGGGTTGTGTCTGCTGGGGAGGCTCCTCCTCCAATACATCTAAAGACAGAACAGACAATACATCATCTCACATTCATTACACCAAATATAATATATGTTAGAGAAGGAATGCGACCCATATATAATATATAGTTAGTGGAACTCCAGTCAAACATTTCTTGTTCTAGTTTAGAGTGCAGTCAGGATGGGTAGATCCTCTGTATGGCTTTTATTGTGGTTTGTGACATTAAAGCGGTTGTCTACCCTTTTTGTTTACTTTTACCTATAGGTAAGGCTAGAATAAGGCTTACCTGTAGGTAAAATGAATATCTCCTAAACCTGTATGGTTTAGAAGATATTCCCTTTCTAATGTAATATATCGTTACGGCGCATGCGCCGTGTATGTTCCGGCAAAAGCCGGCATTTGTTCCGGACCCTGCCGGAAAAAACGAGCCCCGCGCGCATGCATGCATGGTAAGTATTTCATAATGAGCTAGTATGCGGTGCATACTAGCTCATTATGCTATTATCTTGCAGGTTTTTATTTATTTTTTTTTTAAATTTTGAGTAGACAACCGCTTTAATAAGGAAACTGTCTCTCTTAGTGATCAGGACAGATAGTGAGGGGAAAAGTAACATTTTATAGTGAAGCTAAATCTCCCATAGGGGACCCCTGCTCTGGTGACAGTTAAAGAATCCCCGCTTTAAACCTCCGGCGGCGCGCGCAATCGAGCCACCTTGTCGCTGTCAAATGCCGATCAGCCGTCGGCAATCGGTTAAATGTTCCTCTTACTTACTGCTGTGTCTCCAGGAAAAGAAATGTGGGGAATCTCCTAGGTGAGGACAGGGACTTTACTAAAACACAGATAGAGGCCCTAACACTGCCATGTTGTGTCCAAAACAATGGAAATTGGGTTTTGGTTGGAGTTCCACTTTAAATAAAACAGAAATAATATAACAAAGTATAGTAGAAGAGAGGATGGAGTTACTTTCCATTAACCCACCAGTATAATAGGATTCAATGATCAGAATGAAGGGTCCTGTACAATATAATCCCTCCTCTATAATTTATAGAGAAGAATGTACAGTATATAATCAGAATAGGGAAGAGTCAGGGACTGGGATTAAAAATATAAAGAAAAACTGTATAGGGATATCTACAGAATGTTATTAGATATGCCAACTACCAGACAGAGATCAGAGCTACACATTACCTGCATAGGTGGTTTGAAATGCGAAATTCCCGGCCATGTCACTCGCTGTGTCAGAAAACTCTCCCAGAAGTCACCCTCTCCTCTGATTATTGGCAGACCAGGATGTTGGAAGATTCAAGGTAACTCACTTCTTCTCCTCTGTGTTCTGTCTGCTTTTATCTGCCAGCTGCTGACTATATGACAGTCCAGGGGCGGAGCCAAGACCTGGTTGCGCTTCCACTGATAGTCAGGGCTGAGCAGGTGAACAAAGGGCAATGCAGTCAGGGCTGCTGTTAAGCCTCGTACACACTGGACGACGATCGTATACAACAGGTCGTACTAACGACCGTTGCATGCGATATCAATCGTTCGTATGCGCGATTAGAACAGCCGAACATACGACGGTCGTACAAGGGAGTTGTATGAGCAAACTACAAAACTTGGTCGTACCAACAAGCTCTCATACGACCGTTGTATCGTGTGTACAGAGCAGTTGGTACAACAAGTTGTATTGTGCAAAACACGCATGCTCAGAAGTCAGGAACGGCCGCATGCTAATTACATGCACCTGAACGTTCTTTCTGTGGTCGTACGATCGTGTAGTGCAGTCAGTATGCAAGTTACATTATCCAACATACGATTTGAGATGATCGTAAGTACGATCGTTGTCCCGTGTGTACAAGGCTTAAGAAATCATGGGGCCCTGTACAGCCTACCTGACAGGGTCCCCCCGACACTGCCACGGACTCCACCCACCCGCCTGCAGATTTGTCTTCAAATTATTTTTATCTTCCTGCAGCCTGTTATAAAATCGATTAGACTTGAATCTGAACATGCCTTAGCCGGGCTCACCCCTGCTCATGAGAATGCTGCAGCTGACTTGAATGCCTCAACATTCCCAAAGCCATACGGTACATCTACTATGCGTTTAAATCAGCTGAATCATGCACTCCAATAATTATTTAAAAATCATTCAACCAATTCACACTAGCATTGCTCTCTGAAAAGCAATCTGCATTTGGATTGCTCTTCAGAGAGCAGTTGGCTAGTGGTGAGGAGGCATTGTATCACCTCCTCAGCACCTGTTTTAACCACTTCAACCCCAGAAGGATTTCCAGCTTTAGGACCGGAGCACTTTTTGCGATTCGGCGCTGCGTCGCTTTAACTGACAATTGCGCGGTCGTGCGACGTTGCACCCAAACGAAATTTGCGGAGTGGTGATCGGTTGACGAGAGACTTCTCGTTAGGTTTACGTCTAACGAAAAGTCTCTCGTTACGATCACACTTAACCAACTTACTAAAAATTTATTAATAACCTCACGTACTAAGTCGACTAAATTTGCGTATCATCTACATGGCATACCGAAACCCTTACAACTCCGTAAGTTCAGTCGACGTCGTAAGAGTACTCGTCCCCACTCGGGCCGATTCCGTACAAGTCTAAGTTCAGATTAGCTAAAATATTGTCCGACGTCCTTCTATTTTTATTAAACTTCTGTTTAGACGTCCGCCCACCCACCTCAGGCACCG
>BLSH010214047.1:3009-14928 GCA_018402905.1 Glandirana rugosa | reverse complement strand
TTTTTTAATTTTGGCATTGAGTTCCCCTTAAAATCTATACCATACCTGAAGGGGCCTGGTATAGACTATGGGGACCTCATGCCTTGTTTTCCATTTTATTCCCTAATAGCCGATGCCACATCAGCATGATTGTTTCCATAATATTAAAGCGGTTGCTCTCACAAAAAAAAAACTATAAAAAAAAAAACCGAAGCCTTTTACCATGTGATCAGCCGTGACCAATCACGGCTGATCACAGTGTAAATAGGAAGAGCCGTTGATCGGCTTTTCCTCTGCTCAGGTCTGCAGACCTGAGCAGCGGAGAGCCGATCGGCTGCTCTCCTGACCGGGGGGGGGGGCTGC
The DNA here is from genome assembly GCA_018402905.1 of Glandirana rugosa. Taxonomy (NCBI): domain Eukaryota; kingdom Metazoa; phylum Chordata; class Amphibia; order Anura; family Ranidae; genus Glandirana; species Glandirana rugosa. Next base: position 14,586 of record BLSH010214047.1, on the reverse strand, counting down.
GCTGAACATTTATCAGCGCAGCCACCCTCAGGATCACCCCACTGGACCACAAGGGAGCCGGATCAGGGCCACCAGGGAGCCCCCCTGCCGGACATCACACACAGGCCGCCCAGGACCACCAGGGAATGAAATCAGAGGCCGCCCAGGACCACCAGGGAGCCCCCACTAGACCACCAGGTAAGGGCATTATTGTGCACTGTAGGGATGGCACTGTGCCCATGTATGATGCCTGCCAGTGCCATCCCTAACAGTGCTTGTTGCACCTGTGCCCAGCACTGCCACCTATCAGTGCCCAGTGCCACTTATCAGTGCCGCCTATGAGTGTCCATCAGTGCCACATATCAGTGCCACGTATCAGTGCCCGTCAGTGTTGCTTGTCAGTGCCGCCCATCAGTGCTGTATATGTGCCCCATCATCAGTGCAACCTTATCAGTGCCACCTCATCAGTGCCAATCTGTACTGCCTCATCAGTGCCCGTCAGTGTAGCCTCATCAGTGCCCATCAGTGTAGCCTCATCAGTGCCCGTCAGTGAAGGAGAAAATGTACTTTATACAAACTTTTGTGACAGAAACTAAGAAAATGTTTGTTTTTTTTTCAAAATTTTCGGTCTTTTTTTTTTCTATAGCGCAAAAAATAAAAACCGCAGGGGTGATCAAATACCACCAAAAGAAAGCTCTATTTGTGGGAACAAAATGATAAAAAATCTGTTTGGGTGCAGCGTCGCACGACCGCGCAATTCTCATTCAAATCGCAACAGCACTGAAAGCTGAAAATTGGTCTGGTAGGGAAGTGTTCTAAGTGCATGGTATTGAAGTGGTTAAAGAGACACTTTGTGAAGATCTTTGGGCCGCTTTGAATGAAGGTGAAACATCAAGTTTACGAGCTGCTGCTATGTCAGAAGGCAGTTGCTCACCATCCCTGTAAGTAATGTGTTGAGGGAAAGACTTCCTCTGTTGCGAGCTCCCTCTGTACTCTATAAGTAATGTGTTGAGGGAAAGACTTCCTCTGTTGCGAGCTCCCTCTGTACTCTATAAGTAATGTGCTGTGGGAAAGACTTTCTCTGTTGCGAGCTCCTTCAGTTGTATCAGATGGAATGAGTAAGAGGACTTTCAATTTCAAGAGAACCGTTGAACTTTAATACTGCTTGCTTAAAATGTAACACTATTTTGAAATATGTCAGCTAGAAAGATTGGTAGGATGTTGTTGTTCTATCTTTTTCAGGTCCACAAGAAGACAACATGTCAAGTTTGCCCTTAGGGGGCAGGATTTATGAAGATGCCTCTATGAGAATGTTAGTGGTAGATGCATGCCAGTGGGGAAACCGCCTCTGAGGAGAGGGTGTTCCCACCAATAACTACTCAGGAATGTACATAAACTGTTTGCTTGAGTATGTTTTTTTCTTTTCTTTGCAGGACTGCAGGGAATCTTTAGGCCTCTGCTGAGGCATTGTACTATATGTGTGTATAGTTATACTATTACTTAGCAAGAGTCAGTCAGGATGTATTGATTATATTTGCCCTCTCCCCCAATCTTTCTATGTTTGGCGGGGGGTGCACTAACAAAGAGCAAGTGGTAGAGTTCCACTTAAAATGTGAGATACTTCGTACAACCAAAACATTTGTACCTATTGGATGTGTTGGTTATATTTACCCCCCCCCCCCCCCCCTTCCCCAGTCACTTCCAATTTTGGCGGGGGTAAATTGATAAAGTGCATTTGATAAAGTCTTATCAACTACAACTGGGTTATTTTTTACCTACTGGCCACATATTGGGTATGCCCCATGGCCCTGTTCATTTGTTATTTTCCCTTTTCCCCCTTTCCACAACATGGGATACTCCGCTTAGTCTTTTGGTAGATTTTTGTAGGGGTGGTTGCCCAGAGCCAATGAGGACATGGCTCATTTTTGGTGGGGGGTGAGTGTAGTGCTATTCTGGTTTGGGTACTAGTGAGTGTATATAGTTTTTGGCTCTCTCTGCTTAACAGGAGAGCAAATGTATCCAAATCAGCAGCTCCTTTGGGGTACCGCTACATTTGCTTATCCTTTCAAATTGTGACATGTTGATATTACCCAGTCACCTTTCCATTTTAATGACAGATAATAGCTACGTGCATGCTCCTGAGGAGTGGATATAACTTCCATGAAACGCGTAGAGCCGTCATATGCCATGCTCAAAATTATCATGTGGTGCAATTACATAAACATTTTGTAAATTTTTTTGTATGCAAAGTATATACTACTCTATTTTTTTATGCAAAGTATTGCAAGTTGTGAGGCTGTATGCCCAAGTGTATTTATATATATATGAATTGTTTACGATATACTTTTTATGAATTTTATATATTATTTAATATCAACTTCATTAAAACGTATGTTTTGTAAACCAGCGTTGCTTCATTTAGAGTCCCACTTCTTTCCCCCCTTTTTTATACAAATATATTAGGAATGGAGGCACATGGCACTGCCTCATTTAAAGTCCCAAACCATTCTCCCCCTCTTTATCTCACATAAAAATGTTTTCTTCACATACATGGATCATGGTAGCAGTTCAGTGTTATATAACAACTTGGTAGCAATTTGCACTTGCAAATCTGCCCGGATCCTCCTTTTCTGGGGTCCCTGGTGGCGATCTTGGCTCCCCCTCTTCTTTTTATGTCCACCATAGCCAGCCGCTTGCTATGAGGTTCACACGCTCCTGACCTGTGTATCTATAGAGCCGCGCTCCATAGACTTACACAACGGGACTTAGGCCCAGCCCCCACTTCCTCTTCACTGCATTTGATAGGCAGCAGCAAGAGCCAATGGCTCCTACTGCTTCTTGAATGCTGTGTGAAGAGGAAGTAAAGGGAGAATAGATGCAGCCGTGCACAGCGCTGATCTCTTCTCCCCTCTCTTACTGTTCGTATAGGGGAAGGGGGGCACAGGGAAATTGAAAATGTTTTTTACCTTAATGAAAACAATGCATTAAAGTGAAACACATTTTTTAGGTTTAGTAACTACATTCTCATATTAGAGCTATAGTAAATAAACCCCATAGTGTTAATGCGGGAATCCCTCCTGTCGGGCCTGTTGAGCCGGGAGAAGAAAGTGATTATTGCTAGCACTTATAACTGACACTAGAGATAATCGCAGGCAAAACCCAGAATGCTGGTTACACCCAAGGTAATCGATTGATCAACTTGGTAATTCAGTCGAATTCGATTCGAATCTCAGCCGGTTCCTGCTGAATTGGCTGAGATTCAAACCATGTATGTCCTGCCTAAGGGCCCTACGCTGGCTAGGACTGGGTTGTATATATTGTTCCATAGGCCAGTGAAGTAGTCAGGGCCTCATAGACAGGCCATCTTTATGCCAGTTGTGCTATAAACTGCTTGACACTGCATTGTGCTGCTTACCTAACCCCTTTTTTTCTGTTACAGGGTTTTACCCCATTAATAAAGTCCATTCTAAAAAGCTTTCAGGTGTGCCCGTGTCACATGGTCCAGGTACAGGGCGGGTCATCACTGGAGCAGGGTAGGGGGACCCAAACAGCTGACCAGATTTTTAAAATGAAATCCTGGGACATATTTTGTTTTTTAGTAGTAAGCAGTAGTAGTAATTGTGGCAATCAGCGACTTATAGCGGAACTGCGATATTGCGGAGGACAAATCGGACGCCAAGTAACACTTTTGACACTTTGTGGGAACCAGTGACACTAATACAGTGATCAGTTTGAATGGGAAGGGGTTATCATCAGGGGCAATGAAAGCGTTAAATGTGTTCCTAATCAGTGTTTTCTCACTGTGGGGGAGGAGCTTTTACTAAGGGATGGCGTAGATACCTGTCTCTGCTTTGCAGGAACACAGGATCAATGTCTTCCATGCTGACAAAACGGTGAGACAGACAGTGCAATGTAGTCTATTCACAGACACCCCCAAAGCACACCGGTGTTGAAGCCTTGAAGGCATGGGCAGCCCCACAATCAGATCCGCTTCCCCTATGTGCCTGCTGCTGGACACTGTCGGCTGAGCTCAGTGGCCCCTGTTCAAATCCAATCCGGGGACAAAACCAGGGACAGACTTGGTCTGGGGACAGTCCCCCTCAATCCGGGGACTGTCCCCTGAAACCGGGGACGTCTGGTCACCCTAATCCAGCAGTTCCTCCGGGGGTATCTTTTCTTTCCTTCTGGGTAACGTAACAGTAGCTATGCCTAGGTGACCGAAAGTGAAAGGCAAAATACTATTTGCATCAATAGGCATTTATGATACCACAACCAGGTACAAGGAACATTTCCCTGATAAGTTTCATGTGCTGTGAGCACAGAATTTATTTACGATTAGTACAGAACCTGGAATATGACCGGTGTTATCTCTGTAGCATAAAGATTTTTCAATTTTGTGTGACAGCTGTTTAGATAAAATCAGGTTAATTGTAAGGCTCCATGCACACTGTATCTCAAAAACAACAGTTTTTGGTTGTTTTGGCGTTTTTTTTTAACAGCCCAAAAACGCCACTTTATTTTATCCTATGTGTCCATGCACACATGGTCGTTTATTGTCTTTTATCAGCAGTGGCGTTTTTAGGCTGTTATCTGAACGCCCTGAATTGGCGCTCAAAAGTCGTTCTGACCACAAAAAACGCCAGGCGCCCATAAACGCCGGTACACGCCGCTAAACGCCGCTAAACGCCGGTATATCGGCGTCTGGCGTTTTTTGCAGTCAATGGAAGCCAATGAAGAAAAAAACGCCCAGAAACACCGACGCCAAAAAACGCCGGTAAACGCCGGCGTTTATCGGCGTCTGCCATTTTTTGCAGTCCTCAATGGAAGCAAATGAAGTAAAAAAAAACTCCAAAAAACGCCGACGCTGAAAAACGCCGCTAAACGCTGCTTACAAAACACTGCAAATAGAACGTTTTGTGAGCAGCGTCTCCTGCCCGACGCTGAAAGAGCCCTATAGCGTCCAGCGTGCATGGAGCCTAAGGGTGGGACCACAGAACAATATTTGCAGTTCACACTGATAGTGCATGAAGATATTGCATACAGACATATGTTAGGTGCAGAAACACCAAGTCTATACTCAGCAGCCCTGAACAGAGCCCAGAGCTGGGCTTTAAGGCCTCATACACACGGACGTTTTTTGACGCCGGCGTTTTCTGGCGTTTTTTGCAGCTCTCCATGTTAGTCAATGGCCCCATAAAAACGTCGGCGTTTCTGAGCTGTAGGTGGCGTCGGCGTTAGTGAGCAGAAAGTAGAACCCATGGCCATCGCGTTCTGAGGCTGTAACATTTTGACGTTTTTTGACGCCGACGCCACAATATGCCAAGAAACGCCAACATATGCCACCATATGCCACCTATTATTATACCGGCGTTTTCCGGCGTTTTTTGACGCCGACGTTTTTAGGTTGAAAAATAGCAGAGGGATGGTTTTGTTTTAAAAAACGCCTATTGACGCCTATTGACGCCGACGCTCACTAACGCCGAAAAACGTCAATACATAACGCCGAAAAACGTCGCCTTTTTTTCCTTGACGTCGGGCCCGACGTTTTGTTTATTTTTTTTATATACGCCCGTGTGTATGAGGCCTTAGTGGATTGGGAAAGGAAAGGAGGCTTGTTTGAATGTCACTGTATGATGAAAAGCATATGAGAATGTGTGTAACTCCAGGACAGCCCATACACTGGGTATAAAAATAACATTTTATAGTGTTATCTCTTCCTTCATACAGTATATACTGTATATATACACTGTATATACGTAGCACTACCCCCGTTGGGGCTGCTGGTATTAACTGGATCTTTCCTAATAGTGTAAAGGCTGCCCACCACTGCAAGCGCCAGCCCATACACGCCAATAACACAGTCTAGGGCAGGGGTAGGCAACCTTAAAGCGTGGAGATCTACCTGAACAACATGGGAGAAATCAAAGATCACCAGACACGGTGTTGCCCAGTGCCACCTCTTCACACCTGATTTAAAGCTCTGATTGCCATACTACCATGTCGCAATTGCATGTGTAGTGGACTACAGTTACCTGGCACTGCAGACTTACCCTCTTCCTTCTTAAGCCCCGTACACACGGGACGATGATCGCATACAATGGGTCGTACTAACGACTGTTGTATGTGAAATCGATCGTTCGTATGCGCGATTTGAACAGTCGAACATACGACGGTCGTACAAGGGAGTTGTATGAGCAGACTAGAAAACTTGGCCGTACCAACAAGCGGTCATACGACCGTTGTATCGTGTGTACAGAGAAGTTGGTACAACAAAGTTGTATTGTGCAAAACACGCATGCTCCGAAGTCAGGAACGGCCGGATGCTAATTACATGCACCTGAACATTCTCCTGCGGTCGTACGATCGTGTAGTGCAGTCAGTATGCTACATACAACAGCCAACATACGATTTGACACGATCGTACGTGCGATCGTCATCCCGTGTGTACGGGGCTTTAGACTGTCTTTGTGTTCCTCTAGTACTGGGCTCCAATTACATGCATCATCTTCCTGAGCCAAGCCGAGAGCATTGTAGGAATTGTAGTCTCCTGAACAGACATCCCGGATACAGTATACGACAGCAAGGCTGCTCTGCTATCAGGTACCTGTACGTGATTCTGCACTTCCAGGTCTGGGGCTCGCACACACGCCCCCGGTGGCCCGCTTCTGCTGTGATTGGACAGAGCAGGAGCCAATCAGCAGGTCTCAATGTCAATACCCGCTGATCGTTCCCAAGAGAGACAGAACAGCGGTCTTCCTAGGTAAACCAGGCAGATCACCGTTCTGTCAGTAGAGAAGGTAGAGATTAGGCTGGTGCGATTCGTTTCGTAACAAATCGAAATTCGTCCGAATTTTGTGACTTTCGGACATTCGGATGCATCCGAGTATCTGAAAAAAAAATTACGAATACAACCGAATCAGAACGAAATTATATCGTAAATAGCGAATGGTTTCAGCATAATTCGTTGTTGCGTTAACACATTAACGAATTTGTCAATGCGTTAACGCATCAACGATTTTGTATAGGGTTAACACATCAATGAATTATGCCGACACCAATCATCAGGCTATAGGCCCCAGTGTCGAAAACGAAAGTAAAATACAATATTTTCGAATCTTTACAAACAGCCGCGATGTATTTCCAAATGTACGAATCCATTCGAAGCCCGTTAGGCAGCGCTGGTTTGAGAGCGTGTCGAAAACACAACTAAAGCTTTATAACAGTTACGAATAACAAGTAACCACTATGTATTTACGAAAGTACGAATACATTCGAATCACAATAGCAACACGAAAAAGGTCATCTTTAAAATGCTGTATCACGAAATTACGAATTGTTACGAATCAACAGCACCAAATAGAAACGAAACATAACAAATTTTTCCGCTGTGCACAAGTCTAGTAGAGATCTTGTGTTTCTGCGAAGCAGGAACATGGATCTCTGCCTTCTCGCAGTACAAGCACCTCCCCCACAGTTAGTAAGCACTCCCTAGGCACACAGTTAACCCTTTGATTGCCCCTGATATTAACCCCTTCCCAGCCATTGTCATTAGTACAGTGACAGTGCATTTTTTGCACTAATCACTGTATTGGTGTCACTGATTCCCACAAAGTGTCAGTTAGGTGTCCGATTTGTCCGCCGCAATGTTGCAGTCTTGCCATAAGTCGCTGATCACCGCCATTACTAGTAATAAATAAATAAAAATTCCATAAAAATATCCCATAGTTTGTAGACGCTATAACTTATGCGCAAACCAATCAATATACGCTTTTTGGGATTTTTTTTTACCAAAAACATGTAGCAGAATACATATTGGCCTAAGTTCATGGAGAAATTAGATTTTTACTGGAAATGTTTTATAGCAGAAAGTAAAAACTATTGTTTCTTTTTTCAAAATTGTCGGTCTTTTTTTGTTTATAGCGCAAAAAATTAAAACCAAAGAGGTGATCAAATACCACCAAAAGAAAGCGTTATTTGTGGAGAAAAAAGGGCCGACATTTTATTTGGGAAGAAACGTCGCACGACCGTGCAATTGTCAGTTAAAGTAACGGAGGGCCGTATCGCAAAAAATGGCCTAGCCGTGAAGGGGGGTAAACCTCCCATAGCTGAAGTGGTTAAATCATACTTTTCCTTTCCTGCCAGCGCTGGTGTAAGGCATCAGTGGTCTTTGGATATGATTCTGACTGTGTAAATATATTTGCGGTGTGTCATGCAATACTGATTGTGTCTCTGCAGACATGTCCCTGGCCGTGTCTGGATGACACTGATTGGGGTTGATTTACTAAACCTGGAGAGTGCAAAATCTGGTGCAGCTCTGCATAGAAACCAATCAGCTTGTTCGGCTAAGCTTTGACAAAAAACCTGGAAGCTGATTGGTTTCTATGCACAGCTGCACCCGATTTTGCACCCTCCAGTTTTAGTAAATTAACCCCATTGCATTTCTACAGACATGTCTCTGGTTGTGCAGAATGGAAGAGACTGGCTGCACACCGACGTAGCGAAAGTCCCTTTATTAAGTAATCCCATAAAAATGCATGACACAGACCACAAGTACAGCAGCGGGTACAGAAGTTGACGTGTTTCACACAACTACATTGTTATTACTAAGCACAATGTAGTTGTGTGAAACGCGTCAACCTCTGTACCGGCTGCTGTACTTGTGGCCTGTGTCATGCACTTTTATGGTATTACTTAATAAAGGGACTTTTGCTACGTTGGTGTGCAGCCATTTTCTTCCATTTAGCTCATATACAGCAGACGAGCCGAGGCGTGCACCCGCGCAAGAAGTCCAACCCACCTCACCTCACCTGGATCTACTCACCTGGAGCAGCGGTTTTCTTTGCTGTACATTTCTGTGTCTCTGCAGACACAGGAGGACCCTCCTTGGCAAAGCACCTTGTCCCTATGTTAATACCCAGATAGCAAGGAAAACTTGCCATACCTTTGTGGCAGTGTTGTATTGTAAGTCTGTTAACTTGCTGCACATTTTCACTGGCAAGTTGTACACTTGCAGAGTACTTGGAGCACAAGTTCTAGTTGACACTTTTCCAATTTGTAGCAAATTTGCATGGCAAGTCTCTAGCAAGAGCAAAATTGCAGTGATGGATCTACAGCAAGAGCTTTGCAAGTCTAGAACATGAAAATTCAGCCACAGTGACCCCTGTGGTGGGATGACTATTGCACAACATAACTGAACCAGAACTTGTAGAATGTTTGCAAAAAAAGTTGATCTGGATTCATTCAATGCGGACTTGCTGCAATTGTGGTGCAAATCGCTGGTGCATTTTTGGGTCTCCATCGCCAAAGTAAACAAAGGGTCACGGCCACCCAGGTGATGTCAGTGGAACTTGCCCCTTAACTTTAAAATGTGACAACGGGGGGGGGGAGAGGAACCCCATCCACTGTCACAGGCAATAGGATGGGGCGGTGGGGGACTGAACATGTTACACCCTAAATGCAACTGTAACACGTAACATGTTCAGAAAGTGAACTTATCCTTTAAAAATGTTTTGGAACCATAACCCCACCCCTGCTCTCTACATGAGTCAGTTCTAGCATTGCTGACTCCAAGCGATCCAGGGGGGCAGGGGAGGGGAGCTCCAACATACAGCCTGTGATTAACAGCCTATTGTGCATATTTCCCCATAAGACTGTGTGCAGGCGGTGGGATAGGGGGTGGGCGTTCTTTCCCTCCACTTAGGTCTCAAATTACACTCAGCTGTGCTCTGAGCTGTGGCGTGTGATCATCAGAATGTCAGATCCCCACCCCCTGTCCCTGGAAGCTAAGAAATACTTGCCAAATTCTGTACTTTGAATGGCTGTTGAGAGAAGGCTGCAGATAAGCAGGTACAACGTATGCATAGGCGTGCACACAGGGTGTACCAGGTGTGCCTGGGCACACCCCAATCACTCTGTGTGGTGTAGATTCCCCCTGTTCACCAAAGCCACCTAACGGGGGTTCCTATAAAAATTGTAAAAAAAATAATAAAAATAAAAACTACTGACACTGTCTACTGCCCCAATGACACCAATCTCTGCCCTACTGACACCGTCCATTGCTCTGCAGACATTATCAGTATACTGTATATACACATGCACACTTGGGGTGCACAACCTAATGCAATAGGCTGCGCACACCTATGAACTTATGTAGGAGGATTTGTGTCATCTCTGTGTATCACCTAAGGCCAGTCACTTCACCGGGTATATGTAAGGGTTTGCAACCACTTTAAGAGTAACTCCACTTTTATTGAGAAAAAAAAATAGTCAGGTTGATCAATGTACATTGCAGAGATTTTAACAAATGTAACGCACACCCCCTAGAGGTGCCACTGTGAATGACCCATGTCCACCCTTGCTAGTACAGATGCTGCCAGTCACAAGCACAGTCCCAGGCACACTGACAATACAGACTCAGTCGAAGGGATGTCTTTTTAGAATTTATTACTGAATAACTTAAAAATGAGAAAAGGACGAGGGGCTTAGGATACTTCAAATGATATTATAATCAATAGGAGGACAGACTTCTTAGTACAAATCTTTATAGGATCAGGCAGCGTAAAAGTCCCAAACTAAGGTCTTACTCACAATGTCCTATGAGCTGTCTACCACCAAGCTTTCACGGGTAGTTCTTCAGTGAGTGAGATACAAGATCCTTCTCCAGACCAGGACTCCAGGACAGTGGCCTCCAAAAATCCTTTAGCGGTATTCAGAGGGCCAAACTGCAATCCTTCAGTACACTCTAGCTGTCTCCCAGGGGCAGCAGCCCCAGGAGAAGAGCAATCCTCCTATTCAAGGAACACTCTGGCAAGGCCTTCCAAACATTTATCACCTCCTCAGCCACCTTCTGGATGACACCTTCCAGGGATTGGCATGATAAATATTCATAACAGAATATTTAACTCTCTCTGCCCTATGCCAGAAGCAGGTAAGGAAATTGAACGCCCAGCTTAGACAGCCCTAACCAGACACAGCAACAGATCACTGCTCCCCTGACTACAGTGAAACCAACAACTAAATTTAGCCTAAGAACCTAACTAGAGGAGGGCGCTACACAAGCGTTGTAGCAGATTTCTCCCTTTCGTTGCTGTGAAGAAATAGCTGTTTGTTACACTAGACCAGATATCCCTAAATGGCGGACCGCGGTCTAAAAACAGACCACATGACAATCCTTTCAGGACCGCAGCTCCGCCACTTAGCAGCCTGGGTGTCCTCTCCCAAATTATTGCTCCTCCCCCCTGCCGCCGTTTCATCCTTACAAGGCAGAAGGAGGGAGCTGTCCAACTTTTCAATTTAAAATGCCTGTGATTTGTTGCTAGGGGCGTTCCTAGAAATGCCTGCCTGTTAAATGGGAACTTGGGCAGCTCTCTGCTCGGACATGCCGCATCTTCTACCTTCTACCTGCTTTGTAAGGTAAGGGAGGGGGCATTCACATAAAGGGGACTGTGTTGCAAAGAAGGAAGGGGGCAGTAAAGGGGACCAGGATACAAGAAGGGTGGGGACTGTGCAAGGGAGTGAGGTGTAAGTTTAGGGGGGGGGCAGGACTTTCCTAACAGTACACCAGACAAAAATCTGGCGCCAGGCGGTAAATCCCTATAG
>BLSH010214015.1:37589-50269 GCA_018402905.1 Glandirana rugosa | reverse complement strand
AAACATCTGGAAACTGTGTGTAACACTTTAACTAAAACCGGGCGAACCCATATCACTGTTCTAAAATCATCTAAAAACTCTATGTGAAACTATAGCAGAGCGAAACCATATACCTGTTCTTCTCTCTGCTATAGTCTCACACACAGTTTCCAGATGTTTGCAGAACAGTAGTTCAGTGTGTCCCGGTTTTAGTTAAAGTGTTACACACAGTTTCCAGATGTTTGCAGAACAGTGATATGGGTTCGCCCCGGTTTTAGTTAAAGTGTCACACACAGTTTCCAGATGTTTGCAGAACAGTAGTTCAGTTTGTCCCAGTTTTATTTAAAGTGTCACACACAGTTTCTAGATGTTTGCAGAACAGTGATATGGGTTCGCCCCGGTTTTATTTAAAGTGTTACACACAGTTTCCAGATGTTTGCAGAACAGTAGTTCAGTTTGTCCCGGTTTTATTTAAAGTGTTAAACACAGTTTCCAGATGTTTGCAGAACAGTGATATGGGTTCGCCCGGTTTTAGTTAAAGTATTACACACAGTTTCCAGATGTTTGCAGAACAGTGATATGGGTTCTCCCGGCTTATTTATACTTTTTTGACACAGTTTGAAGATGATTTTAGAACAGTTATATGGCTTCTACCGTTAATTAATACTTTTCAGATACAGTTTGAAGATGGTCCACATCCACCTCCATTTTTGATTTTTTTATGAAATTATTTTTTTAAAAATGCTTTTAGTTATTTCCCTGTCCCCATTTCTTTGTAGGGCACTTGTCCAACCCTTACCCCCATTTTCCTTCCTTTTGCAGACCTCTAGGACTTTCCTGGACTTTTTACAGCAATTTTCAGAACTTTTGGTAAAATTACCAGAACCCCGGACCCGAAACCCGGACTTTTTTATTAAAAGTCCGGGTTCGGGTCCGGGTCCCAGACACCCCAAAGTTTGGTACGGACCCAAACTTTACAGTCCGGGTTCGCTCAACACTAGTGACCACACCTCCTGACGACATCTAGATGACAAAACGCGAAAGGGAAGGCATCTGCTGTGAACTGGACTGCGTGTGGTGTGAACTGGACAACACGTGGTGTGGACTGGACTGCACGTGGTGTGAACTGGACTGCATGTGGTGTGAACTGGACTGCATGTGGTGTGAACTGGTCTGCACGTGGTGTGGACTGGACTGCACGTGGTGTGAACTGGTCTGCATGTGGTGTGGACTGGACTGCACGTGGTGTGAACTGGACTACACATGGTGTGAACTGGACTGCATGTGGTGTGAACTGGACTGCATGTGGTGTGGACTGGACTGCACGTGGTGTGAACTGGACTGCATGTGGTGTGAACTGGACTGCATGTAGTGTGAATTGGCCCTCAGTGCTTTCCAGTTCCAGAAAGAAGAGTAGAATATGCTGCATTTTTTTCTGCACTTGACTGTACTGGAATGCAGTGAAAAACATTAAAAACACACCAGAATGCACCTAAACACACCAAAAATGCACTGGAGCACACATGTCCTTATACCACTTCCCACCCGCAGTATGCCATATGACGTCCTGGGCTTTGAGTGGAGATATCTGGATAATGGGTGCAGCTGCAGGCATCATTCAAAAATCATTATTTTCCACCGCTGATTCCCTGCACCGTAAAAACAATCATATTGGTTGTTTGTGCCCCACCTCCCTCTGGTGCTTCGGTAGTTCACCATAGAGAATACCGTGGACCGTATGGTCCCCAGCAGTCTTTATGACCTTCGGAGGGCAGGCGCAACGTTATGACGTCACGTCCTGCCTGGAAGTTGTAAACACCGCCGTGTACTCGGCCGGGAAGGCCGAGACTGCTCTTTTTTATCTCAGGCTTTTCAGCTTGGAGGAGAGATGTGAGGTCTTATTGACTCCAGATCTGGCCATAAAGAGGACCTGTCATGCCATACTCCTATTGCAAGGGATGTTTACATTCCTTCTAATAGGAATAAAAGTGATCAAAAAAAAAATTAAAGCGAAAGTGGAAAAATAGAAAAATAAAATAAACAATAAAAAATAAAATAATACCTTAATTGTGTGTCTTTAATCGTATTCCTCGTTTCCCCAACTCTCTAATTTAACAAATATTAACCTTAATCTAATTGTGAGTGAGTTGTGATTTGATTGAATAATTACCAATCTTAATGTGATATGTAAATGCATTCTTGTGTTCTTTAGTGAAGTGGGGGGGATCACCCCATTATTATTTAGTGTAAGTGTGCTCCAAAAAGAGAAAAAAAAATCAAAGAGATTGTGACGGAGATCACAACCACCGCAAACCGAACAGCACCATGTAAAATAAAACAAAACACACGGGGAGAATAAAAAAAAAAAACAACAAAAAAAGAATAAAAAATAATAGGGGGATATCCCCCCCCCCCAATCTAACAATACTTTCTAACTCCATTTACAGTTCACAGCTATCTACAGAAACTCCTTCAAGTGGTCTGAGCATTTTATTTTACGCGCACTGCTCCTCCTCCATGTGAGGGCAGCCGCCGTCTGTGCTGGCTTTGTTTTGACAGTTTATTTATGGTGAAGGGCGGGGCCACCGGGTGACCTACCGGTGACCCCACCACCGTCTGATGTCATGTGATGTCAGGGGGGCGGGTCACTCAATTACATCACTGGGTGGCCCCACCCTTCACTATAATTAAAACGTCAAAGGAAAGAGAGCTCAGTCGGCGGGAGCCCTGCCATGGAGGAGGAGCTGTTCATTTTTTTTCTTGTTTTCCGGCTCCGTCGCTCACCGTGATTGACGATGGATTATGGGGGACACTTATATTTGCTTTTTATTTTTTAATAAAGGACTTATCCCTAGTTGTCTCCTGTGTTTTTTTTTTTTTTCATTTTTGACACTTTTGGTGAAGTAGTAGGGGTACGATGTACCCGATACTAATTCACATGGGGGGGTGGGGATCTGGGTGTCCCCTTATTAAAGGGAGCTTCCAGATTCCGATAAGCCCCCCCATTAACAGACCCCCACAATCACAGCCCAGGGTTGTGGGGAAAAGGCTCTTGTTCCCATCAACATGGGAACAAGATGCTTTGGGGTGGGGGGCGCAGTAGCGGGCATGTAGCCTGGTATGGTTCAGGAGGGGCCCCCCATCCCAGCCAGCCAGGTTGCATGCTCGGATAAGGGTCTGGTTTGGATTTTAGGGGGGACCCCATGTAAAAATTTTTTTACATTTTGGCACAAATTTTTTCAGTGATGTTTCTGTATATTTCTGGGAGCCGGCAATACATTACAGTCGCAATAGTAAATGACATTTTTTTCTTCACAAATGTCATTTTGCTCTGGCTATGTTCTAAACATCACAAAGATGCGCCCTTTTACAGGCAGACTAAGGGACCCCCCAGGCACGATATTTAAATGAATATTTCATATTTATTGTTTCACTTTAAGCATTATTAAAATCACTGCTCCTGAAAAAACTTGATTTAAAAAGCTTTTTTTTGCATTGACACATGTCCACTAGGGCAGGGCCCGGGTCCCCAGACACTTTTTAGGGCAATAACATTGTATATAGGCCTTTAAAAGGAGCACGTTTGATTTTCCATGTTCGGGTCCCATAGACTTTAACAGTGCTCAAATGTTCGCACAAATTTTTTGCCTGTTCGCATGTCCTGGTGCGAACCGAACCGGGGGGTGTTCGGCCCATCCATATTCCTACATAGTTCCTATATGTGAGAGTGGGAAGGTATATCATTGTGGTACAGGACATACTGAACCAAGCTTCAACAACATAATCAACAGGAATTATCAGTCATTCCACAAAAAAAAGGGAGAAAAGGGAAAAAAAAAACGTCCAATGTCCAATTATATAGTTCTAGCTAGTGAAGTTATCCCTCTAAATTCTGGTATCAGAAATTTGAGTCTCTTTTCTTTTCTCTTTCCCCTCTTCTTCACCCTTCCAGTTTCAAATTTTCATCCATTTTTGCCTATCAAATAAACCAATGAAATTACACACTAATAAGATTGGGAAGTATCTTAATATGAGCCCCTTCATAATCCACTGCCCCCATCTCCTAGACCAGGGGTAGGGAACCTGCGGCTCTCCAGCTGTTGTAGAACTACATTTCCCATCATGCTTCTGGGAGAAATTGTATCCATCAGGCTTGCAATGCCTCATGGGAAATGTAGTTCTACAACATCTGGAGAGCCGCAGGTTCCCTACCCCTGTCCTAGACCTTTCGGAGTATTGCCTCTTTATGTGAGAAATAGGGAAGGCGATAAACCACATCTCTAGGACGATTAGGTTCCAGAGGTTTAAGGCCCAGTGTCCTATGGACTCTGTCTATTTCCAGATTATCAGGCATATCTCCCCCCAGTACTTTATGAAAAATAGTCATTACTAGAGTTGAGCGGACGCCTGGATATTCGGGTTCGGCCAAACTTCACGAAAAAGTTCAAGTACAGCCCGAACTTGACCCGAACTTGACCCCGAACCCCATTGAAGTCAATGGTGACACAAACTTTTTGGCACAAAAATGACTCTAAAAAAAGTCCTGGAAAGGGCTAGAGGGCTGCAAAAGGAAGCAACATGGGGGTAAGAGTAGGACAAGTGCCCTGCAAACAAATGTGGATAGGGAAATAACTTAAAATCATATTAAAAAAATGGAGGAGGAGGTGGATGTGGAGTTGGAGGTTGAGGAGGCGGTGACCATGGCGGTGTAGGGGGTGGAAGTGGCGGTGGAGGAGGAGGAGGAGGTAGCCAACACTGTTTTTTGTTTGTTTGTTCTTTTTCTAATTGGGGGAGCCCCCAAAATATTGAGACATATTTAAAAGAAAAGGATACGTTTACTTAAGTCAGTGGTTCTCAACTCCGGTCCTCAGGACCCACCAACAGGCCAGATTTTAAGTATTACCTGGGGGTGATGCAGACTAGAATACTGCAACCACTGAGCAGCAAATGATATCACCTGTGATGTATTTCAGTTATCCTGCAAACCTGGCCTGTTAGTGGGTCCTGAGGACAGGAGTTGAGAACCACTGACTTAAGTATACCAATGGCTGTATGAGGCCCGTATAAATGTGTATTCTGCACAAGGTACAGACAAGTCTTGTGGGATCCATGCCTGGTTCATTTTAATAAAGGTTAGCTTGTCCATGCTGGCTGTGGACAAATGGCTGCGCTTGTCTGTGATAACGCCCCCTGCCGTGCTAAGCACACATTCAGACAATACACTGGCTGCAGGGCAGGCTAGCACCTCCAATGCATAAAGGGCAAGCTCAGGCCATGTGCCCAATTTGGAGACCCAGAAGTTGAATTGGGCAGACCCATCAGTCAGTACGTGTAGGCGTGTGCACACATACTGTTCCACCATGTTCTGAAATGCTGCCTCCTGCTAAGATGTTGCCTATCAGCTGGTGGTGCTGTTTGTTGTGGCGTGCTGCTGACAAAGCTTTTCCACATTTTGGCCATGCTTACCCTGTCTTCTGAGGTGCTGGCAGTGCCGCAGCTGCGTTGGCGGCCTCTTCCTCCTCCTCTGCCTTCATCTTGTGCTTCCACTGAGCCCCCGGTGTCATTTGGTAATGCCCTCAGTGACCCATCTACAAGCGTGAGCTTGTAGTCGCGCATCTTCCTCTCACGCTCCAGTGAGGGAATTAAGGACGGCACGTTGTCCTTGTAATGGGGATCAAGCAGGGTGGAGCTCCGACATGGACGCTTAACTCGGAGCTCCGCAACGCCGCCAGTTGAAGGAGCCCGCCCTGCCTCCCTGAGCCCACGGCAACAGCGATAGAGGGGTGATCTCGGCCCCCGAACACTGCAGCAACCCCCTGTATGGCCGGACCAGCCACAAAAAAGGAGCTATTCCCCCCACTCGTGGCGGCCTCCCTATCTGGGTGTACCAAGATGGCCGCCGTTCTGGCTCCTGCAGCAAGCCTCCATGAGGCAAACAGCACCTCTTCTCCAGGCTGTAACTCCTCATCGGAACACAGGCAAGTGATCTCCCCTGCCACCCTCAACTACGCACCCAAGGCATCAGGCAGTCTGCTACAGATGGCCACACCATCGCCCGCATCGACCAAATCTTTACTAGGCCGCATGCAGGGAGACCATGGGCCTTCCCCCCTGGGACAGGAAATCCCTATCTTTCAGACCCCAGGCTCCCCGAACCAAGATCTCTCCCTCCAGATAGATGACCTATACCTGAAATTTTCAATGCATTTGGAGAGGGGTTTAGCCAACACAGTAGAAAAAATCACAGGGGAAATTAAAACGGATTTTCAGATGTTGGGGTTAAGAATGGAGGCTATTGAAAACAAACTGGACCCTTTCGATCTCATGTTATGATGCACTAAATTTGTGTTTTTGCTCCAAAAACTAATAAACAATTGAAACAGAAAAAAAAAAAAAGAAAACAAACTGGACCGTACTGCGGCGGTATCCAACCAAAATTCTGACCTTATTTCCACACTACAGGACCAATTGGACACTGCCATGTCTAGGATCGATGATTTAGAAAACCGATCCAGAAGATATCATTTTAAAGTAAGAGGACTTCCCGAAAATGTTTCAGATGTCACCGAAGCTATTCAGGAGCTAATTACCAACCTGCTACCCAACACTCCGGCCCACCGACTGGAACTGGACAGGGCCCACAGGGCGCTCGGCCCCCCCAGAAAGGATGGCTCTCCAAGGGACATTATAGTAAAACCCCATTTTTATGCCATTAAGGAGGGGGTCATGAAACACTCTCGCACATCGGCCAGGATTCTGTGTAAAGGCCATCAAGTGCAAATATTTGTGGATCTTTCACCATCCACCATCCAACGCAGAAGAGCCCTCAAACCACTCTTAAATATATTGTCACAGAAAGAGATTAAATACAAATGGTCAATTCCATCTGCAGTCAAGTTCTCTTATAAAGTATGTGAATACGCTTTCTCTTCACTCCAAGAGGGAGAGAGATTGCTTCTACACTTAAAACTTATATCTCAAGAATCCAACAAGGAGGTCTCCAACGCCATTACAAACTCTGTCAAGAGACTATCCCCTACTAGCCCCAGGATGTCTCTGTGGGAGAAAGCCAAACCGAAAAGGGCCAAGGACAATGGCCCGACTTGAAGCAAATGCCCTACCTTAAGCTTTCTGGCTCTTTCATTTCCCCACCATTCGACAATGATTCTTCATGGACTTGGGCCCGTCAAGCCCCACTGGACCTTGGGGAGTTTCTCCAGCCTCCCTCCGGGGAGATTCTTTTATATTTCGTTGACAGTTGAAATTTTCTATCACGTTTAAGTTAGTGTTCTGCGGTGGACCTGAGCATTCGGTTTGTGTTCCAGAACCTATAGAGATGACCCCTCCACGCAGGAAAAATCTTCCTGAGTTCCCTGGATGGGCCTTGTCTGAGGGGTCATCACTCCCCAAAGGTAGCTCACACCCCTCATCTCGTGGTGGCGGGGTTTGAGTCTACCTTCTCCAAGCCAGGACCCAAGTGGCCCTAGGCCTCCTCTTGATCATAAGTTATATATAGCTCAGGGATTATTTTGTTTTTGATTCATTAACAGATTCTCCACCTGCCCCTTTGACACCCTTCGGTACAGGGGGACAGGATGCCTGGTCCTTTTTGCTAGGCGAGTTTTGATTTTGACGGGAAGGCCCAGGAGCCGTTCTCCCTCCTGGGCCACTTTTCCCTTTGTTGGAGAAACAAGTCAGCAATCTCACAGTTCTACAATATAGTCATCTCTATTTTCTCTATTCCCCCCTCTCCCCCCTTTCCTTCTCTTCCCATCTCAGGGTATTTATTTATCCAGCTAATGCTCTTTCCTGTTTATTCCCTATTTTCTAGTGTCGTAGCCAGCCAGGTGGCCATGATCATCACCAACTTCTGGAGCTCGGAATGCCATCTCGCTCAGATATTAAGCGGAGTCAGAGGGTTGATCCAGGGGAGGGTAAGTGACCAAAGATACACACTCACCTCTTTTTTACAACTTCAATGGCTGACCACAATAAACTTCCCCTCCGTATAGCTACACACAATGTGCAAAGTTTTAACTCTCCCTTAAAACGTAGAAAGTTATGTGACCTGTACAAATCCCTTAAATTTGACATTGTTATGCTACAAGAAACTCATTTCCCAGCCCAATATAATCCCAAATTTTTACACTCCCACTTCACACAATTTTTTCTCGCTAATACGGCCACTAAAACTAAAGGTGTTGCGATCCTCGTGTCTAATAAGTGCAACTTCACGTGGATTTCCGACTATAAAGACCCCGAAGGAAGGTACATCCTAGTTAAAGGGCTAGCGGAGGGGCAATTAGTCACGATGATCTCATATTATACCCCCTAATAAAGGACAAACTAACTTCCTCCATCAACTTCTGGAAACATTGTCTCCCTTAATGGAAGGTACGGTTCTTATTGGAGGCGACTCTAATGTCGCCTTTGATCAGAGCCGGGATAAAACTAGGCCCTTGGGGTCAACTAGTACGTCCATCTAAAGCCAGTCTACGCATAGCCAAACTGCTACACTCCCATAACTTAGTTGATGTATGGAGGGAAATGAACCCCTCAACAAGAGATTACACACACTTTTCTCACCCGCACAGTTCATATGCGATCATCTATTCACCCCTGCTTACAATTTACCTAACACGATATCCTCACGCATCCACGACACAGTGCTCTCAGACCATGCAGTGGTGTCCCTGTCCATCCGCACCCAGTTCAGAGTGTTTCACACGCCTCATTGGCGTTTGAATTAATCCATTCTGTCAGACCCGGTACAGGTCACAGAAATTGAAAAAAAATTGCAGGAATACTTTACACACAATGCCACTGAGGACATTTCGGCGGGAAACTGTGGGCGGCTCACAAAGCCTTCATTAGAGGTAAGATAATACAAATTAAAAAAGAGAGAAGGTTGGACATAACTAGGCTAGAGGAAGCATTTTTATCCATCAAGGCAGAACACAAAAAAACCCTCCCCCTCCCTGCTAGACCGTTTGGACAGGGCTAGACAAGAGCTTAACTTGGCCATGATGACGAAAGCTGAGAAAAGCATTCGTTGGAGCAAAAATACATTTTATACAATGGGAAACAAGATGGGCTCCCTTCTGGCGAGACAGCTAACACCACATTTAAAACATTATTCCTTTCCCAAAATCAGGGTAGGAGGCAACCCCCCTTCTTCAAATCCTGACAAGGTCCTAGGAGCCTTTCACTCCTTCTATGAGAAACTCTATTCACCCCCTCTAACAGATAACATGAAAAGGGTCAACAAGTTCCTTGAGGACATTCCGGTTCCGATTCTATCAGTTACACACAGAAACATTATGGAGGCAGCAGTCTCTGAGGAGGAGGTCTGGGAGGTCATCAAGGGACTCAAACAGGTATCTGCTCCTGGCCCAGATGGTCTCTCGGCCCCGTACTACAAGGCCCTTGCTGACACACTTTCTCCCCACTTAGCCCGATTCTTTAATTCTAAAATGAAAGGTGAGCCTCTTGAGACTCACTTAAACACAGCTTTTTTAACGGTAATCCCGAAGCCTGAGAAAAACCCGGAGTTGGTGGAAAATTATCGCCCAATCTCCCTTATAAACAACGACCTGAAGATCCTTACCAAGATCCTGGCCAACCGTTTAGCCTCTTTCATAAATTCCTACATTTACAAGGATCAAGTAGGCTTTATACCAGGTAGGCAAGGCTCGGACCAAATAAGAAGGGCGATAAATATAGTCACTATACTCCAATCTATCTGGCCGGGGGGCCCTAAACAGAAAGGCATGTTACTTTCTTTAGATCTCCAAAAGGCTTTTGACTCTGTATCTTGGCCTTATTTATTCGCTATACTAGATCGCTGGGGCTTTGGTAAGAAATTTCTGAGTCTTGTACGGGCACTCTACTCCAACCCACAGGCCCTAATAAAACTTAGGGGCTTCTTCTCCAAACCATTTCCCATTAAAAGAGGCACCAGACAAGGATGCCCGCTTTCCCCTCTTTTATTTGCTACCGCGATAGAGACCCTAGCCATCTCAATAAGAAATAATTCTGATATTAAGGGAGTTATGTACGGACAACAGGAGCACAAATGTGGCTTGTTTGTGGATGACGTCCTTTTATTTATAACATCTCCAATAACCACTCTTCCCATTCTCCATCGTTAATTAGAGGACTTTCACAAAATCTCAGGTCTTCAGGTTAACTATAACAAGTCACAGGCACTTAATGTTTCATTGCAACCAGAAACTGTCGTCTTGTCAAAGAAGAACTTTCAGTTCGAATGGAGTGACTTTGTTATTAGATACTTAGGCATCAACCTTACACCCAAATTCGAAGCCCTCTATGCCCAAAATGATCCACCCATGTTCCATAGTCTAGAGGCAGACTTGCATTCTTGGTCTACACAGAATTTTTCTTGGTTGGGTAAAATTAACTCAGTAAAAATTATCTTATTACCCAGACTGCTTTATCTCTTCTGCTCTCTACCTATACCGATACTAAAGGATCACCTAGGTACGTTCCAAAGTAAAATCCTCAAGTTCATCTGGAGGAGAGCAGGGTATAGGATATTGCAACAGTATCTTTACCATCACAGGCGAAAGGGGGGTCTAGGTCTCCCACACCTCATCAAATATTATTACGCGGCTAGACTGGCCCAACTATCTATAGTTTACACTAAATTCGGGAAACCAGACTGGGTGCGGATGGAAAGGCAGGCCACGCCGATGCATACTCTGGATTATGTCCTATGGTGCCCTCTGAAAAATAGGTCTCTGGTCCTGGCCCCAACCCTCTCGCACGCACTGGCACTTTGGGACAAACTAAGCCACCTCCCATCACTAGTGTCTCCGACTAAACCTTTAGCACATCTGTTCCACAGCCCAATCTTTCCACCTGGGATGAACATCAAAGCCTTCCAATAGTGGCTGAACAAAGGTCTTTTCTGCATAGGACATTTCGGAAAGTTTCAGGTTCCATCAAATTTCAAACTTTCTACACAAAATCTGGACAGAGAAACCTCTCTCCCCCAACTTTACCACCTACGAACGGTGGTGTGGTCCACCTATTGAACAAAAGAGAGGTATCTCGGTCATTTATGAGGCTCTCACCCAGCCCTTGGAGAAATCCGCCTTCACGAAAGAGTGGGAAGAGGATTTTAAAATCCAATGGGACCTAGAGAAATGGCAAACTGCTTTTTTTTATTCATTCAAGGGGGTCTTAAATACAACTATTTCCGAGGGCTAGTGTAAAGGTCATCTCGAGATGGTACCTTACCCCAGCAAAGCTATCAAGGTATTACCCGTCGGCTAACCCGCTATGCTTCAGAGGCTGCCAGATAACGGGGACCATGGCACACATATGGTGGGAATGCCCCAGAATAAGACCCTTTTGGTCTAAAATATTTGCGCTAATAAAGAGGGTCACAGGCAACCAGCTTCCGAGGTCCTCTACAATAGCCTTGTTAAATGATTTTATTCCCACGATATCCAAGCCAGCCCGCAAAGTGCAGGGGGACAGGATGCCTGGTCCTTTTTGCCAGGCCAGTTTTGATTTTGACGGGACATTGGCGTTTGAATTAATCCATTCTGTCAGACCCGGTACGGGTCGCAGAAATTGAAAAAAAATTGCAGGAATACTTTACACACAATGCCACTGAGGACATTTCGGCGGGAAACAGTGTGGGCGGCTCACAAAGCCTTCATTAGAGGTAAGATAATACAAATTAAAAAAGAGAGAAGGTTGGACATAACTAGGCTAGAGGAAGCATTTTTATCCATCAAGGCAGAACACAAAAAAACCCTCCCCCTCCCTGCTAGACCGTTGGGACAGGGCTAGACAAGAGCTTAACTTGGCCGTGATGACGAAAGCTGAGAAAAGCATTAGTTGGAGCAAAAATAAATTTTATACAATGGGAAACAAGATGGGCTCCCTTCTGGCGAGACAGCTAACACCACATTTAAAACATTATTCCTTTCCCAAAATCAGGGTAGGAGGCAACCCCCCTTCTTCAAATCCTGACAAGGTCCTAGGAGCCTTTCACTGCTTCTATGAGAAACTCTATTCACCCCCTCTAACAGATAACATGAAAAGGGTCAACAAGTTCCTTGAGGACATTCCGGTTCCGATTCTATCAGTTACACACAGAAACATTATGGAGGCAGCAGTCTCTGAGGAGGAGGTCTGGGAGGTCATCAAGGGACTCAAACAGGTATCTGCTCCTGGCCCAGATGGTCTCTCGGCCCCGTACTACAAGGCCCTTGCTGACACACTTTCTCCCCACTTAGCCCGATTCTTTAATTCTAAAATGAAAGGTGAGCCTCTTGAGACTCACTGAAACACAGCTTTTTTAACGGTAATCCCGAAGCCTGAGAAAAACCCGGAGTTGGTGGAAAATTATCGCCCAATCTCCCTTATAAACAACGACCTGAAGATCCTTACCAAGATCCTGGCCAACCGTTTAGCCTCTTTCATAAATTCCTACATTTACAAGGATCAAGTAGGCTTTATACCAGGTAGGCAAGGAATTTCTTAGCCCGATTCACCCCTCTTTCACACAGTCGTTCCCGGAACATCATGCCCCGGCTCTCTGGTAGACCCGGTCCTCGTCTATGGACAAACTCAGGGAACTACTGGAGGGTCTGGAGGAGGAGTCTCTGACGACGGAGGTATTACAAAGACACACATTGACTATCTTAGCCTTGGCCTTACAGGAG
>BLSH010214015.1:8493-21627 GCA_018402905.1 Glandirana rugosa | reverse complement strand
CGTTATCACAGACAAGCGCAGCCGTTTGTCCACAGCCAAAATGGACAAGCTTACCTTTATTAAAATGAACCAGGCATGAATCCCACAAGACTTGTATGTACCTTGTGCAGAATAAACATTTAGACCGGACTCACACAGCCATTCGTATACTTGTGTTTTTGAATAGGCCTCAATATTTTGGGGGCTACCCCAATTATAAACAAACAAAAAAATACAGTTTTGGCTACCTCCTCCTCCTCCTCGACCACCGCCACTTCCACCTACACTGCCATGGTCACGGCCTAGTCAACCTCTAGGCTCCTACTCCACATCCACCCCCCCTTCCCATTTTTTTATTTGATTTTAATTAACCAGGAACAGACTCCGTGCAGAGCTCTACTACATAAAGCTACTTGATGCTATAGAAACCTCCCACCTTCTATCAAAAGACATCCATTGATAGGGCCCACACCACGTCATTGTTTTAGGCTTATCTCTAGAGATAGTCTTTCATCATTAAAAGCTCCATTATTTCCTATTTTAGTAAATCCTCAATTCTCTCTAGTGTTACGGAAGGGAACTTTTGATGCATTGATGGAAAAGGGGATATATGAGATTTCACACTTTACAATTTCAGGAAATTGGCCTACGCTGCAAGCGTTGATGTCCTTTTCAATTCGATTTTTGGCGAGGAGCTCAACTAAAGCATTTTTTATATGCTTTAAATGTAATTTACTCCCCTTGGAAAAATACGAATTTCACACATTATCTCAAAATTGTACGTTCTATTGGCAACCCCCCAGACGATTTCCAGGTTCTGGTTTTTCGAAAATAGGAATCTGACCTAGATAGAACATTCTGGGAGGAACAGCGCAATAATATAATACAAGCTAGGTTTGAGTCTTCAATCTGCACCAAAATACAGGAAACTAATTATAAAATTCTCTCCCAATGGTACTGAACCCCTGCCCTCCTTCATAGATATTACCCAAACGTTTCTGAGAGATGTTGGCGTTGCAGGGAGGAAAAGGGAACACTGTTACATATTTTTTGGTCATGTCATAAGATGAAGGATTATTGGAGAGAGACCCGCAGGGTTATGTAAAAATTATGTAATTATGAAATCCCAGAGGAGCCAGCTTACTTTTTGTTACATGAAACCAACAAAACTGTCCAGATACATTAAAACTCCATATTGTGTAAACTCTTGAATGCAGCGAAATTCTGTATACCTTATAACTGGAAAAAAACACAACCTCCGACAGTGGGAATGTGGTTAAGGAAAGTAGAAGCGTTGATCCGCATAGAAGACTTGGTATGGTCAACTAGGCAAAAAAGAAGAAGAATATGAGAAAATATGGTCCCCTTGGAACTTATTTAGGGATTCATATGAGGGAAGGACCCTTTTGGCTGAGTAAATAAACACATTATAAATTGTAATTTAGTCAAGTATGCACCCTGGGTGGTGGGCCCCAGAGGAGAGGAGAGGGAAGAGAGAAAATATCTTTTTCCTGACAGACTCCATGGCAGCCTACGTGTGGGGTAGCCCCGCCTCCTGTCCAATGCTATAGGACCCCTAATCCCATAAATGTGAGCCCTCCTTAGACTGATGTTTGGAATGATCACTTACATGTCAAGCGTATCAAGCGCGCGAATCAAGGGAGTCAGGCATCCTGAGACGCGGTGCAGCCCAGGACCTAGCCACGGGCGGGTGAGTGGCTTCAGGCTCAACAAAGTCTAGTGGTGGGGACAGCTTGTGGATGCCCAGGGAAAGGACGCTTGGCAGGTGGCCAACCACCAGATCGTACTCCATGGCAGCCGTGATTTCACTTTAATTTCTGTTTTTCCCTCCACTTTTGTTCTCCCCCTGTGTTTGCTTTTTTTTGTTGTCTTTATTTGTTCCTCTAGTCCCCGGGGTCCTCCGGTCATAGCCTCGGCGTTCTGTGGGCGGTTAGCCCGTTGCCGAGGCTCTAATGGCGCCTGGAACGCTCCTGCGTTCCAGAGCGCCACTGTGGCCGCATCTTCCAGGTCGCGGTGTGGGAGTGCGCATGCGCCAGCCTCAGCTGAACCAAGGACTGGTTTGCGCATGCACGGTGCGCCGCGGGACCCAGCGGCTGCACAGGCGCGGTACGGCGTGACCCTGAGGTGCAAGCGCGCGAGGGTGATGTCACAGGGCGGGGGTTTCAAAGGGCCGTCAGGTCCCAGAGTCCCTGGGAAGACTCTGTGGACAGTCGCGATGGCTTCCCCACGCCCTGGACCGCAGCAGCGAGGTCCGCCCCAGCTGGGGGGAGGTATGGAGTGCTGGGCTAAGCACCCTTAATGTGGCAGGGGGAAGAGTTAAAAAAAAGGAATGAAAAAGCTGTAATAAAGGTTTTCTGAAAAAAAATAAAAATAAAAAGGGGGCTTTTACCTTGATGTCTTACATCTTGCTCTCTCCCCCCCCCAGCCTGAAGCCTGTTCCTACCAGGTAGAATGGACAAATCACCGCCCTCCTGCGGTCAGCCTTCTCGCACAAAATATGTGTGGGGGAGGGCAGGAGGGTGGTGTGGGGACTAGGATGTGTAGGGCGAAGCAGTCTGACTAGGCCCTGTGTGTGCTTTCTTTTCTGTTTTATCAGCCCTTCCAGGTCCAGCCATCAGTATATGGCCCACCAAGCCCCTGCCAAGCCACAACAGCATCATCACTCTTCCTCCAGGTCCAGACGGGCTCTCTGTCTGGGGATCACCATCAGAGGAGACACTCCCATTCCTCCTCCAGGCACCGCTCCCACCGCCATGACAGCCGCTCTGATCACAAAGCCTGCTGGGGATGTCGGGCACGAGTCCCAGAGGGCAAGTCTCTGTGCGACCCCTGTTGCGCCCGGGCGGTTGGGGAAAGGAATGCGGAAAGCCATCAGATGGAGTCGCTGGTGAAGCGTGTAGTGCAGCACTCCCTAAAAGAATGGGGCGCACCTCACACACGGAGCCAAACCACCACCATGTCAGGCTCAGTGGCCGACAAAGCCCCGGAGGATATGGGCTCATTCCGGCTGTATGATTCCTCGCTCAGGTCCTCAGACAGTGAGATGGAAGTGGATGACTTTCCGGGCGGCTTTGATTTTGCCCTGGTATCCCCGCTGATTAAGGCAGTTAAAGAGGCCCTCAAGTGGGAAGATCCCCCCACGCCGCCGGCGAAGAAGAGGAAATTCTTTAAACACCTGGGAAAGGAGCGCCCCAGCTTCCCACTCTTGGGGGAGCTGAAGGAAATTATTCTGAAAGAGTGGGAGAAAACGGACAGTAAGTCGTCCATATCCGGTAAGACGACAATGCTTTATCCCTTTAAATCAGAGGATGTAAAGCATCTGGAGAACACCCCTCTGGTAGATGCAGCCCTGATGCGTTTAGCTAAGCATGTTACTCTCCCGCTCGAAGATGCGGTGTCGTTCAGGGATGGCCTGGAGAGGAAGATCGACCAGGACCTCAAGAGGGTCTACGGGCTGGCCGGGTCTGCCTGAAAGCCGGCCTTGGCCCTCGCGGCATTGTCCAAAGCAATGGAATTCTGGACGGAGAATGTGGATTCGGTGATTAGGGGTGTCTCTGAAGAATTGCTCAGTAGCTCGACAGTTCAAGAGCTGAAGCTAGCAACGGCCTTTCTGGGGGAGGCCTCCATTGATCTTATCCGCCTCTCGGCCCAGACTATGCTGTCCTCGGTCACGGCCAGGTGGGCATTGTGGTTGCGCCCCTGGTGTGCTGACCCGGCGTCCAAGCAAGCTTGGTGTAGGATCCCCTTTGAGGGGTCCTCCCTGTTCGGCAACAAGCTGGATAGTGCCATAGCCTGGGTCACGGGGAGGAAGTCTGGATTCATCCCCCAGAATAGGCGCCTATTTGGCCAGAAGAGGCCACAACGCAGGAGAAGGTGTACAGAGCGCTCAAGGGAAACACGCTCTTATAAGCCAGGCAGAGACTTTAGGAAGAACTGGCAAAGAGGGCAGACCGGGCAGAAGTCGGCCAAGGGGCAGGCGTCTGGGGCCCGGGATGGCGCTAAGTCGTTTTGAGATTGGGCCCGTCCAGGTGGGCCGGGTGGGGGCGCGCCTGCGCCGCTTCCGTCACGTCTGGACGGCCTCGATCTCGGACCGCTGGACCATCGAGCCGGTGTCAAAGGGTCACACTTGGTCCTTCGTCGCCACCCCTCCGCAAAGGTTTGTCGCAACAGTGCTCCCACGGGTGGAAGGGAGGAGGGATATCCTCCTGGACTATGTGGACTCCTTATTGGTTCAGGGAGCGGTTCTACCCGTCCCGAAAAACAAGGAGTTCAGGGGGGTTTACTCACCTCTTTTCCTCGTACAAAAGAAAAATGGCTCCTGGCATTCGGTGATAGACTTAACGTATCTGAACAAATTTATACAATACGAAAAGTTCAAGATGGAAACGCTATCCACAATTCAGCAAGCCGTGCAACCGGGCGACTGGCTGGTTTTGATAGACTTGAAAGATGCCTATTTTCATGTGCCGGTAGAAGAGGGGTTCGGCAGGTTCCTCTGGTTCATGGTTGGACTGAGACATCTTCAGTTTACCTGTCTCCCCTTCGGTCTTTCAACGTCTCCTCGTACCTTTTCCAAGGTACTCCTGGCCGTGGTAGCGCTGATCAGGACAAGAGGGTTCCGATTGTATCACTATCTCGACGATCTGCTCCTGCTCTCCCAGGAAAGGGAGCAATTGCTTGTCCACAGAGACCAAGTCGTCTCCACCCTGACCAAGTTCGGCTGGTTGCTAAACCTGGAGAAAAGCCAGCTGGAGCCAGCTCAGCGCTTGATATACCTAGGGGATCAGTTCGTTAAAGTGAAGTGTACGATTTCTCTGCCGGCAGAAAAGATCCCCATCATCAGGGAGAGGGTGTCACGGGCCCTAGCATCCCCATATCTGAGGGCCTCTCACTGCCTCGAGATCATTGGCACCATGGTTGCCACAACAACAATGGTGAAGTGGGCCCTTTGGAGGCTACGCCCCTTCCAGGCAGGATTCCTCTACTCGAGCAACAACAGCCAGCTCATCCGCATAACTTCGGCCATGAGGGCCAGCCTCCCCTGGTGGCTGCAATGGAGAAACCTACTTACGTGCCACTCCATCTCCCCAGTCTCATGGGCTGTGGTGACCACCGATGCCAGCAGTACAGGATGGGGGGCTCACTACGGGTCGGAACTGGCACAAGGCAGGTGGGAGCCCTGCGCCCGCATGCCAGGCTTGAATGTTCTGGTGCTGCGTGCGGCCTTTCAGGTGCTTCGGCCTTCGGTCACCTTCTGAAGGACAAAGCAGTTCTTCTCAGGATGGACAATACGACAGCAGTCTCCTATGTGAAGAGACGGGGGAACACGGAGCCCCACCCTACTCGAGCAAATGATGTCATGGGCCCAGAGGCACCTAGTGGACATTTCGGCAGTATTTGTTCCCACAATGAGACATTTGAGTTGAACCTGTCGTTGGGAGTACAGCCGGAGGTGGACTTATTCGCCTCCCCCTGCAATTTCAAGATCGGCAGGTACTACACCCAGAATTATTGC
Organism: Glandirana rugosa; assembly: GCA_018402905.1. Classification (NCBI taxonomy): domain Eukaryota; kingdom Metazoa; phylum Chordata; class Amphibia; order Anura; family Ranidae; genus Glandirana; species Glandirana rugosa. The sequence continues at coordinate 16,112 of BLSH010214015.1, read as the reverse complement.
AGCCAGGCCTGTGGGACGGATAAATGGGAGTTCAGCAAGGCGTTTGCCTTCCCTCCGTGCTCGGTCATTATGAGGTTCCTACGGAGGCTCAGGGCAAAAACAGTCGAGGTGGTGATGGTGGCCCCATACTGGTTGAACAGGCCGTGGTTTCCTCTGTTGATCCAACTGAGCACCCAGAATCTGGTGCCCCTCCCCCTCAGACCGGACCTGCTATCCCAGGGGACAGTCCTACACCCCTGCCCAGCGGTTCTGAAGCTGACAGTCTGGTTCTTGAGAGGGGGAGGCTGGAAGCCCTAGGCTGCTCGGAGAATGTCATCTCCACTCTCATGAGTTCAAGAAGAACCAGTACGAACAGGGTGTATGGAAAGATTTGGGCCAAGTTTGTGCAGTTTGCGGCTGCCACAAAGAAGTCGTCCAGGGATCCAGATGTTCAGACAATCCTGGGATTTCTGCAGACAGGTCAAGACCTAGTTTTTCTAACACAATTTTGCTGCGCCACCCACTATATTAATAAACCAAGTGACAAATAACCTGTGATCTAAACGAACCTAAAAAAATTACCCAAGTATTACTATGTGCAATATATAAGTGCTATTGACCATCTGCCATACTTTAAAAAGCAATAAACATAATCATTAGAAAATATATAAATTATTCCGTGCTGATAACCATTAACATAAAAATTATTAAATGAACATAGTCCATGAAAAATAAATAGATAAAGTGCTCCGTGCTCAAACAAGTGCAGGATAAATGATTCGTGGTGCTCAGTGCCAGTCCCCTGTTGTGGCCCCACTCACCAGAACAAATGGACCCCCAGCTTTTCAGTCTGGGGATCACAATAGGCTTGGTCCTGGTGCAGGTCAGATGTGGATATAGGATATAGCAGGATATAGCTGATGGTGACGGGAACCCCGCTCTCATTGGGACTGCAGGCTAAAGACTCCACTTATCCTCATATAGTTGGTAAAAAAGAAAAAAATGGCCTCCATAGTGAAATATCGCCAAAACATTTATTATGCGCAAATGAAGAAACACTTGCAAGAATTCAGATATGCTCTCGCTTTAGTGTAAAAAATCTCGCGTAGGCTGTGAGCGGCGTTGGCTGCGGCATGCGTTCCACCACCAGCAGGATGTGACGTCAACGGATGCGCAGAGCCGGAAATGACGTCAACGCGCTTTGCTTTCAAACAAGCATCTAGACCTAGGCCTGGTGGTTGGCTCTCTGAGGGTTCAAGTCTCGGCACTGTCAGCCTTCTACTGGTCCATGTGGGCCTCTCACCCTCTGGTCCGGGAGTTCTTTAGAGGGGCAGCAAGGTTAAGACCTCAAAGGAGACCTAGGTTCCCCAAGTGGGATCTACCAGTGCTGGACTCTCTCTCAGCGGCAGCAGTACCAACCTCAGTGAAGGAACTGTCCTCGAAGGCCGCCTTTCTGGTAGCAGTCACGTCGGCCAAGCGGGTCTCGGAGATTGGTTCCCTCGGTCATAAAGAACCCTTTTTGTTTTTCTTCCCGGATAGGGTCGTGCTTATACCCATGCTCAAGACAAACCCGAAGGTGACGTCGGTATTCCACGAGAATCAGGAAATAGTCCTTCCTACGTTCAGAGCATCAGGATCCGGAGTGGTGCACCCACTAGATGTGGGCGAAGTGTTGAGGGAATACCTCCGGGTGACGTCCTCCTTTAGACACTCAGAGTATCTTTTTCTGCTACACTCTGAAAAGAAGAGAGGAGAACGGGCCTCGTCCAGGACGATTGCGGCTTGGATCATCCAGGGGATCCAGCAGGCATATAGGGTGAAGGGGATGGCTCCTCCAGAGGCGGTGACTGCGCATTCCACCAGAGGATTGGCGACATCCTGGGCGGCCGCTCGCCGTGTGGCTCCAGAAGTTATTTGCAGGGCAGCATCTTGGGCCTCCATCAATAAATTTATGTCGCATTACTGTGTCGAACCAGCTTCTTTGTCCTCTGTGAACTTTGGTCGTAGTGTCTTGACAGTTGACGGGGCAAATTAAAATTTCTTGTGTGCAAAACATACCCTCCCATGTGGTTTGGCTAGTTATTTACCACACGTAGGCTGCCATGGAGTCTGTCAGGAAAACTGAAATTTTTCTGTCAAATACTTACCGTAATTTTCCTTTCCAGATGGACTCCATGGCAGACGGAGTCCCGAGCCATGAATTAAGGAGTAGGCTAGTTACGGAACGTGGGCTCTAGCCCAAGGCTCACATTTATGGGATTAGGGGTCCTATAGCATTGGAGAGGAGGCGGGGTTAACCCACACGTAGGCTGCCATGGAGTCCATCAGGAAAGGAAAATTGCGGTAAGTTTTTTTCTGTTTTTCTTTTTTTATTTTTTTGGGGTTTTTTTTAGTTTGGGGTGGGTGGGGAGGTACTGGTTTACCACACTGGGAACTTTTTTATGTATTCAGATATTTAAAAGTCCTAGAGACTAGACTTGTGCATGGCTGAAAAAGTGTTTTTTTTCGTTTTTTTTATTTATTTTTATTTTTTCCGAAATTCAGAAATTTAAAAAATGTGGAAATTCGGAAATTCGCGGTAATTCGGCAATTTTGGTAATTTGCAGTAATTCAGCAATTGCGGTAATTCAGAAATTTGCGGTAATTCGGCAATTTCTGTAATTTGGAAATTTGCGGTAATGCGGCAATTGCGGTAATTTGGAAATTTGCGGTAATGCGGCAATTGCGGTAATTCGGAAATTGGGAAATAAAAAAGAACATTTGAAATAATAATAAATAACTATTGAATTATAGGTATTGGAATTTCCTTGAAAATTTGACTGTTATGAAATTAAATATGAAATTTATCACTAACAGCCATATTTTCAAGAAAATTCCAATACCTATAATTTAATAGTTATTTATTAGTTAGTTATTTCAAATGTTCTTTGTTATTTTCAAATTTTCAGATTTCCGAATTTTGGATTTTTGGCTGTTCCGATTCCGCAATTGATAAATTACCACAAATTTCCACATTTACAAATTACAACAATTGCAGAATTACCGCAATTTGCCGCAATTGCCGAATTACTATGAATTTCCAAATTTTTGAATCGGAAAAACAAAAATTAGAGAAGATTCTGAAATTCAAATTGTGGAGTTCGGAATTTGTCCAAATTGCCAAATTTTGCAAAATTCTGTAAAAACTAAATCCGGAACTAAGCAAATTGCACAAGCCTACTAGAAACTGGGGTGAGGCCAGCTCAAGTAAGTGACTAGAAAAAATTATACTGAAGAATTAAAATGTTATAAGTTGTGAATGGATTGATCATATATGAAATGACTGAATTGGTAGATAGCAACCCATGAAAGATGTTTTAATTTTGCTCTTTTTGAGAAAAATGAATAAAAGTAGTAAATAGTGAAAACTGTAAAAAAAAATAAAATAAATAAATATAGCGCCCCCATCCCCGTGTGCTTGCTCACAGAAGCAAATGCATATGTAAGTCACGCACACATATGCAAACGGTCTTCAAACCACACATGCGAGGTATCGCCGTGAATGTTAGAGTGAGAGCGTTAATTCCTAGCAATAATTCCTAGGGAGATGTCAAAGTGCAAAAGTTTGCTGCCGTTCCACGATTGTGGGCAATTTTAAAGCATGACATGTTAGGTATCTATTTACTCGGCATAACATCTTTCACATTTAAAAAAAAAAAAAAAATGGGCTAACTTTAGAGTTACCTTTTTTTTTTTAATTCATGAAACAGCTTGTTTTCCATGTAAAAATTGCTGTGCAAATATTATATGACATAAAAAGTTGCAATGAATGCCATTTTATCCCCCAGGGTCTCTGCTAAAACAAAAACAAAAAAAAAAACATATATAATGTTTAGTGGGTTTGAATAATTTTCTAGCAAAAAAATGATTATTTTCACATGTAGGAGAGGAGTGCTGGAATTGACCCGGTATGGATGTGGTTAAGGTTAGGAAAAAAGAGGGGGAAAAATGCAATTGACTGCATTAAAAATGCATCAAAAATGTGCATGCAGAAAAGCATCCAGAATGCATCCAGACTGTGTTTCTATGGTGTGCACTGGCCCTGACTCTGCATTGAAGGAATATTTTAATAGATTTTTGGATATCAATGAGTTTTTGTTATTTTATATATGGTATATGAATTTATGCTCCCTCCTCATCTCACAGGAAACTAGACAGGGCTGTCCCCCATGCCCAATAATTTTTGCGACAGCGATAGAATCCCTAGCGATAGCGATTAGAACTCACCCAGACATTAGGGGAGTTAGCTGTGGATCCCAGGAACACAAATGCGCTCTTTTTGCGGATGATCTCCTCCTTTTTATAACGAACCCCCTGATCACGATGCCTAATACCCTTCAGCTATTAAAAGAGTTCGGAACCCGGATCCAATAGTCGACCAACTGAAAGCACACTTCCCATTCGCTTGGTCTACACAGACACTCCCTTACCTAGACATTAAACTAACCAATTCTGTAGAAAAACTATTTGCAGCAAACTATACCCCCATGTTCAAGAGCATTGCAGAGGATTTACAATCGTGGTCGAATTCGGGTTTGTCCTGGATAGGGAAAATAAACTCGATCATATCATGAACATATTACCGCAAATCCTTTACCTATTCAGGTCCCTCCCAATTCCACTTAACAAAGGTCATCTCCAGAAGGTGCAATCCCAAATCATCTCTTATGTCTGAGGGAAGAGAGGACATAGATGTCACAGGGAAACACTCCCCCGACTAAAGTCACAGGGAGGCCTGGGATTACCCTGCCTATGGTCTTATTATCAAGCAGCCCAGCTAGCACAGATTTCAATAGTTTACTCTAGGGGTACCAAATCGGATTAGGTCGCCATGGAACGACAGGCCATCCCCAACCACACAATTGATTTCCTCTTGTGGAGTCAGTCAAATACACGCCCGACTATCCAAGCCCCAACCCTCTCGCACTCCATGGCCCTTGCAGACAAACTATACAAGAAGGGAACCCTGACTTCATTAATCAAACCGTTATCTCACATGTTCAACAATACGGCATTCCCTCCGGGACTAAACATACAGGCCTTTAAGTGGTGGCTCAACAAGGGTCTTTTTAGAATTGGACATTTCTTTATGCAACAAGGTCCGATTTCTAAAACCTACTGCATATCAAAACTGGAAATGCCAGAAGGGGAAAACTTTAGGTTCTCACAAATCTCCCACTTTTTGCACAGACTCTGGATAGACAGGACAAAACCCCCGAGGCCAACTGACTATGAGATATGGTGCACGGAAGCAGCAGCCCAAAGGGGAGGCATATCTACTATATATGCCTTGCTGGCAAAGAAAACAGACAAACTAGCCTACGCTAAGGCTTGGGAAACTGACCTAAACATTCAGATGCATTCAGAATCCTGGTTCCTTGCAGTTCAAAATGCACAAAAAGCCCTAATGAACATTACACTAATAGAAGCCAATATCAAGGTACTGATGAGATGGTATTATACCCCATCGCGTCTGGCTCCAATTTATGCAGACTCCTCTCTTCTGTGCTTTCGAGGCTGCAGGCTCAATGGCACCATGTCTCATATGTGGTGGACATGTCCGCCCATTAGGACATTTTGGAAGAGATTCTTCCGCATGGCCAAGACAGTACTAAGGTGCGATATCCCACATTCCCCTGAAATAGCCCTCCTCCTCCAGAAAGTGGTAGGGCTATCCAAACACAAACAACTCCTTCTAAACTTTATGCTAACAGGAGCCAAGATTACCCTGGCAAGGGCTTGGAAAAGCCCCACAGTCTCCTTTCTCGGAACACGGAGGAAGATTTCCTGGATCTTGGCCCAGGAACTCCTGGTAACAAAACTACTAGAAAAAAAGCTAGATATGAAGCAATTTGGGACTCATGGGCTCTCTATGTGAAGATCTCACTCTACCCCGGTCATATCCCGGGAAGTTCTTGATATCCGGAAGTTTGTTACACCCTATCTCTTCTCTCTTATCCCCTATTTCTTTCTCCACTTAACTCTTTCCCTCTATCTCTCCCTTTAAAATTTAGTTTTTCTTGCCATTTTAATACTTAAAATATTTGCTGTTTGTTTGCGGACCCTGGGGAGGAGAAAGTTATAATTCCTGCATTAGGAAGCTGGAAGCTTCCCCCTCTGATCACCACTGTTTCTCAGCTCTGAGGGAGCCACAGGACGAGGCCCTGAATTTTATAATGAAGCCTTCCCTATTAGGCGAGTCTCCCTACCCCACAGACGAGAACCCATATGGGTGGGCGGGGGACTCCCTGATTGTAGAGACAGCGCTCACGAGAAAAAATATTTCTTTGCAAGCCTCCAGACTACCGGCCCTATCGGCGCCTATGGGTGCCTCCCTAAATGGTTGGCTTCCTCCTCCACTGGATCCTTGATTGCCAGTTAACCACATTTTGTCATCTTCTCAATACCTACGGCACAGATGCATTACTCGTTGGGTTAAAGATACAGAACTAATTGTGAACTTGTAAGAAGATATATACTGACTTATTGTAAATATTGTAACTCCAGAATTGTTCTGTCTTCCCTTGCTATGTTTATGGTATCCAGTGTATTTACTGCTTCTTTCAATAATAACAATAAAAACCATTGAAAGAGAAGTTATGCACAGGATTATTGATGCAATAATAAGAGTATAGCACCTCAGCACTGTATTCCACATATCTAAGTAGGAAGCGTAGCAGTTTAATACTTCAATATATCTGTCTGCACTTGCAGGGTCTTTAAAAAGATAAAACATCAGTGCGCATGCGCGGGGCACCTGGTATGGCGGCTTAAGCCAGGAGCTCCGGTCCGCTCTGGCCATCGGGACCCCCTATAGCCAGCTGTGGAGCCTGGATCCCCCTCTCCTATACCTCGGGAGAGGGCTTACAGTTCCGGGAAGCAGCGGAAACGGTTCGGATAGGAGGATCGGGCCACGGGCGTTGCCGCCGGGCTCACTCACTTACTCGAGCCCGCTGCTTTGGCCTAGAAGAAGCGGGACATAAGCCTGGGACCCCCTGGGGAGGTTCTGTTCGTCCCCCCCGGGAGCACTGGCATTGAAGTAAGCCGAGGATTGTCATAAGAGGTGACAGGCGCCTCCTGGGGGACTGCACTCGGCACGGCTGTGCTAATTGAGTCCGCGGCTTGGGCCTAATTTTAAAGCCACAGTAACAGTGTAACTCTGGGTCAAGAAGCCTGCACTACTACAGTACCCTAATCTGAGGGGCAAAGCTGATAGGATCTCAGCAAACCTCTACAGGTCCTCACCCTATCCTCCTGGTCCCAACAAGGAAAGGCATCACCCCATTCCCTGGAAGGATCCTACCCGGAGATCTCGGGGAGTACACCTCATGGAGAGCAATACACAACTGGGGGCAGTTAGGAGGGACTTGTCCCGTCAACCGGGCTTTAACGACCTGGGCGTCAAAGATCCCCAATTACCTATGGGTCCAAATGAAGCGACAGAGGACAATGATGACATGGATGCGGGCTCTGAAGGGGGATCACAGATCTTATCGTCTCCGGGTCCCCTTCCAGGGGCTCAACTCTTAGCTCAGGCCCTATCACCAGCATCCACCAGTGGAGAATACTGTTAGGAGCCGAATGAAGTTACGGTCACGAGG
>BLSH010213961.1:35913-46314 GCA_018402905.1 Glandirana rugosa | reverse complement strand
CAGATAGGCAAGCCCCCATACAGTTAGAACACGCCCAGGGAACATAGTTAACCCTTAGAGTGCCCCCTGCAGGTTAACCCCTTCACTGCCAATGGCATTTACACAGTAATCAGTGCATTTTTATAGCACTGATCGCTGTATAAATGCCAATGGTCCCAAAAAAGTGTCAAAATGTTCCGACATGTCCGCCGCAATATCGCAGTACCGCTAAAAAACGCAGATCGCCGCCATTACTAATAAAAAATAAAAAAAAAATAAAAACCCCAAAAATGAATTCTCATCATCCGTAAACGCGACCACTTTTGCGCAAACCAATCAATAAACGCCGATTGCGATTTTTTTTATCGCAAATATGAGGAAGAATATAAATCGGCCAAAAACTGTGAAAAAAAATGTTTTTTTATATTTTTTTTTTGGATTTGTATTTTAGCAAAAAGTAAGAAATTTGAGTTTTTTTGCAAAATTGTCGCTCTTCTTTTGTTTATAGCGGCGATCAGAAATGACGCAGAGGTGATCAAATACCACCAAAATAAAGCTCTGTTTGTGGGAAAAAAAGGACGCAAATTCCGTTTGGGTACAACGTCGCACGACCACGCAATTGTCAGTTAAAGCGACGCAGCGCCGAATCGCAAAAAGGGCTCCGGTCCTAAAGCTGGAAATCCTTCCGGGGCTGAAGTGGTTAATCAGCCACAGAACCTGGGTAATTAGTGTCCTGGATTAAAGGGATGACGTGGCAACCCTACTGCGCTCTAAAAAAAGTCCTGAAGCTTCTTTGGGGCATTTGCTGCGTGTAGGGGAGGCCATTCATGTGGGTGGGCTGCCCTATGTGTGAGGAGTGAAAATGTTCCAAAACGCCTCCCCACCTCGCTAAAAAAAAACAAAAAAAACGCATGTGGGAATGCGAGTTCCCCGCTATGCAGAGATGTGAACGAGTTTCTGTCCACTCCCTCCTATGTACTTATATAAAGATGGCCATACACTGTGCAATCTGATTGTATAGTGTGGATTTAGAGACATTGGCGATCACTGATTGATTGCATCTCATTTAAAAAAAACGTTCAGCTGGAAGCGGGTGGAGGATGCAGGGGGTGTGCTAATGAGGTCAGCTGGTCAACTCCTTCCTGTGCCATGACCTCTAGCCTGACCAGGAGGTAAGGCAGAAGCAATAGATACATCTGGAAACATGGATGGAGGGCAGTAAGGTAAGTGTAGAGTTTATGGAAAGCTTTGATATTATTGCAAAAAAAGTTCATGTATGCTATATTGGTACACGGGGGGCTGGAATTTAGAGGGAAAAAAAGGGGGGGAGCAAAGGTGAACTTATCCTTTAAGAAAGCGGTGGGGGCGGCCCCCTCTACGTCCATAACAGCCAATGACATTAGTCAGCCTCAGTCATATGCTGGCTCGGAATTCCCCACAATGTAAACAAAGGGGCGGGGATAGCGGCTGACATCACTGATCATTTATGGCTACATGGTCATAATTAATCAATGGTGTCCTCTGCTATCCCCGCCCCTTTGTTTTAAAGCGGAGTTCCACCCTACAAAAAGTGTAGCTGCTGCCTTTTAACAATCCTACGCTCACCTGTCCCACGCTTCAGCAATGCAGCCGCCCGAAGGTTCGCTCTTCTCCCCCCCCCCTCCCCTTGGCGGCGCCGGCATCACAAGCGTGGTCGCCCGGCTTTGGCTTCAATGCACGCTGTGAATGGCCGGTGTATCTTCTGGGACCTGTGAGGCATCCCAGAAGATCGCCGGGTGGGAGGGGAGAAAGGTGGACTTCCTTCTGGCTCCGTGGCTCTAGGAGAGGAAGTCGGAACGGGGAACCCCCCCAAAAAAAATGACATGCCAATTGTACCATGCCAGGAGGTCACCTTCCCCACTTTTGGGTGGAACTCTGCTTTAATTCCAAATGACAACTTGTGGGGCGGGGTCGCGGGGTGTTGGCCATGGGGGGGTCTATATCAATGTATTGGTGATGGGTGTTCATTGTGGGACATTTTTTTCTTTTTTCATAGAGGGTTCATTATCTGTGTGTTCCTATTTACATTATTTGGGGGCGAGCACCCCTTATTCACACTGCACCCCCTGTTCCTGGCCAGCCAGGCTACGTTCCCAGGTGAGGGTCTGGAGTGAATTTTGGGGGGACCGCGCCACTTGTTTTTTTCTTGTTATAATTGCATGGGGTTCCCTCTTAAAATGATACCAGACCCAAAGAAATGTGTTGGGGGACAGACTTTTTTTGATGTAGGGTCCCTATAGGGGTCACCCAGGTGACATCATCATCGGCCAGCACGCGGGGATTGTAGTTTTACAGCACCAGGTGACACCAATCCTTGTGACACCTCTGGTCCCCTTTGGCAGTGATGACAGTCTGTCACCTAGGATAAGGGTGTGGTATGGGTGAAGGGAATCCCCAGCTGTTTATAAATAGAATGAAGAGGCCGGGAACTGTCATTTACCAGCAACTCGATGTCTCTGTAAACGTCGGTGATGATGTTCTCACCACAGATCACAGATTGTGATCTTTCTACCGGGGATAATTGGGAATATCTGTCATTTCCATTGAAACACACATAGGGGAGCATGGTTGGCATCATCCATCTGATAGAATTACTCTTACCATCCATATACAATGTCTCTTATAATGTCTCCATGGATGTCTCTCATATAATGTCTCCATGGATGTCTCTCATATAATGTCTCCATGGATGTCTCTCATATAATGTCTCCATGGATGTATCTCATATAATGTCTCCATGGATGTATCTCATATAATGTCTCCATGGACGTCTCTCATATATTGTCTCCATGGATGTCTCTCATATAATGTCTCCATGGATGTCTCTCATATAATGTCTCCATGGATGTCTCTCATATAATGTCTCCATGGATGTCTCTCATATAATGTCTCCATGGATGTCTCTCGTATAATGTCTCCATGGATGTCTCTCGTATAATGTCTCCATGGATGTCTCTCATATAATGTCTCCATGAATGTATCTCGTATAATGTCTCCATGGATGTATCTCATATAATGTCTCCATGAATGTATCTCGTATAATGTCTCCATGGATGTCTCTCATATAATGTCTCCATAGATGTCTCTCATATAATGTCTCCATGGATGTCTCTCATATAATGTCTCCATGGATGTCTCTCGTATAATGTCTCCATGGATGTCTCTCATATAATGTCTCCATGAATGTATCTCGTATAATGTCTCCATGGATGTATCTCATATAATGTCTCCATGGATGTATCTCATATAATGTCTCCATGGATGTATCTCATATAATGTCTCCATGAATGTATCTCGTATAATGTCTCCATGGATGTATCTCATATAATGTCTCCATGGAAGTCTCTCATATAATGTCTCCATGGATGTCTCTCATATAATGTCTCCATGGATGTATCTCATATAATGTCTCCATGGAAGTCTCTCATATAATGTCTCCATGGATGTATCTCATATAATGTCTCCATGGATGTGTCTCATATAATGTCTCCATGGATGTATCTCATATAATGTCTCCATGGATGTCTCTCATGTAATGTCTCCATGGATGTCTCTCATATAATGTCTCCATGGATGTATCTCGTATAATGTCTCTCATATAATGTCTCCATGGATGTATCTCATATAATGTCTCCATGGATGTATCTCATATAATGTCTCCATGGATGTATCTCATATAATGTCTCCATGGATGTCTCATATAATGTCTCCATGGATGTATCTCATATAATGTCTCCATGGATTTCTCTCATATAATGTCTCCATGGATGTCTCTCATATAATGTCTCCATGGATATCTCTCATATAATGTCTCCATGGATGTCTCTCATATAATGTCTCCATGGAAGTCTCTCATATAATGTCTGCATGGATATCTCTCATATAATGTCTCCATGGATGTATCTCATATAATGTCTCCATGGATGTATCTCATATAATGTCTTCATGGATGTCTCTCATAAAATGTCTCCATGGATGTCTCTCATATAATGTCTCCATGGATGTCTCTCTTATAATGTCTCCATGGATGTCTCTCATATAATGTCTCCATGGATGTATCTCGTATAATGTCTCCATGGATGTCTCTCGTATAATGTCTCCATGGATGTCTCTCGTATAATGTCTCCATGGATGTCTCTCATATAATGTCTCCATGGATGTATCTCGTATAATGTCTCCATGGATGTCTCTCATATAATGTCTCCATGGATGTCTCTCGTATAATGTCTCCATGGATGTCTCTCGTATAATGTCTCCATGGATGTCTCTCGTATAATGTCTCCATGGATGTCTCTCGTATAATGTCTCCATGGATATCTCTCGTATAATGTCTCCATGGATGTCTCTCGTATAATGTCTCCATGGATGTCTCTCGTATAATGTCTCCATTGATGTCTCTCGTATAATGTCTCCATGGATGTCTCTCGTATAATGTCTCCATGAATTTCTCTCGTATAATGTCTCCATGGATGTATCTCATATAATGTCTCCATGGATGTCTCTCATATAATGTCTCCATGGATGTCTCTCATATAATGTCTCCATGGATGTCTCTCTTATAATGTCTCCATGGATTTCTCCTGTATAATGTCTCCATGGATGTCTCTCATATAATGTCTCCATGGATGTCTCTCATATAATGTCTCCATGGATGTCTCTCATATAATGTCTCCATGGATGTCTCTCATATAATGTGTCCATGGATGTCTCTCATATAATGTCTCCATGGATGTCTCTCATATAATGTGTCCATGGATGTCTCTCATATAATGTCTCCATGGATGTGTCTCATATAATGTCTCCATGGATGTGTCTCATATAATGTCTCCATGGATGTCTCTCATATAATGTGTCCATGGATGTATCTCATATAATGTCTCCATGGATGTCTCTCATATAATGTCTCCATGGATGTCTCTCGTATAATGTCTCCATGGATGTCTCTCGTATAATGTCTCCATGGATGTCTCTCGTATAATGTCTTCATGGATGTCTCTCGTATAATGTCTCCATGGATGTCTCTCATATAATGTCTCCATGGATGTCTCTCATATAATGTCTCCATGGATGTCTCTCATATAATGTCTCCATGGATGTGTCTCATATAATGTCTCCATGGTCGTCTCTCGTATAATGTCTCCATGGAAGTCTCTCATATAATGTCTCCATGGATGTCTCTCATATAATGTCTCCATGGATGTCTCTCATATAATGTCTCCATGGATGTCTCTCGTATAATGTCTCCATGGATGTCTCTCATATAATGTCTCCATGGATGTGTCTCATATAATGTCTCCATGGATGTCTCTCGTATAATGTCTCCATGGATGTCTCTCATATAATGTCTCCATGGATGTCTCTCATATAATGTCTCCATGGATGTCTCTCATATAATGTCTCCATGGATGTATCTCATATAATGTCTCCATGGATGTCTATCATATAACGTCTCCATGGATGTCTCTCATATAATGTCTCCATGGTCGTCTCTCGTATAAAGGGGTCTTCTTCCAACATACCAGAGAAGCCCATTCCCGGAGTGCGGAGGAAGGGGGTTGTAGATTGGTAGCAGGAAGAAGGACCACCTGTCCCCAATAGTCAGATATATTGGGGTGACTCCGGATACGATGAAGAAAATTGGCTTTGGTTGGGCAGTCAGGGGTCTAATCAGTGAGATGTTGGGGGGGGGGGGGGAACAGGGATGTCAATAATGAGAATCGGGTATTTCGGGAACGTTGAAGTTATTTCCGTCTTTTATAAATATCCTCCATACATTCCGGACTCCCTTATATGGCTGGAGGACTGACAGCTGACTGCCAGCGACAGCTGAGAGCAACGGCCTGACCTGTGACCCCCACCATGTACTGAGCTATTCCTGACACCCCATCACCCAACAAAGCGTCGGGCCTCCTGGGATTGGCTGCTCGGGAGGAGCCAGGTGTCAATCACCAAGAGATAATCAATTATGGAGGGAGGTCCTCAGGCAGGACCAAAATATGGTGACCACCACGCTATTCTGTGATGGGGGATGTGCCTGGGGTGGATAGGAGAGCTGCTTCAGTAAATGCAGTCCATGGAATAATTGTCCCAATATTATTGACTGCCCATCCATGGAGGCCAGCCTTGCCCTCACCACTCCTTTCCTTGTGCCACGCTCCTCCGGTGCCGCCATCATGGAACTCCTTATCACACATTGACATTATTGGTTGATCTAGATGTCTATTTAACGATGTAACAATGTAACTATGTAACTGTATAACAATGTAACTGTATAACAATGTAACTGTATAACAATGTAACTGTATAACAATGTAACTGTATAACTATGTAACTATGTAACTGTATAACAATGTAACTGTATAACAATGTAACTGTATAACAATGTAACTATGTAACTGTATAACAATGTAACTGTATAACAATGTAACTGTATAACAATGTAACTGTATAACTATGTAACTATGTAACTGTATAACAATGTAACTGTATAACAATGTAACTGTATAACAATGTAACTATGTAACTGTATAACAATGTAACTGTATAACAATGTAACTGTATAACGATGTAACTGTATAACAATGTAACTATGTAACTGTATAACAAAGTAACTGTATAACGATGTAACTGTATAACAATGTAACTATGTAACTGTATAACAATGTAACTGTATAACGATGTAACTGTATAACAATGTAACTATGTAACTGTATAACAAAGTAACTGTATAACGATGTAACTGTATAACAATGTAACTATGTAACTGTATAACAAAGTAACTGTATAACGATGTAACTGTATAACAATGTAACTATGTAACTGTATAACAATGTAACTGTATAACGATGTAACTGTATAACAATGTAACTATGTAACTGTATAACAAAGTAACTGTATAACGATGTAACTGTATAACAATGTAACTGTATAACAAAGTAACTGTATAATGATGTAACTTTATAACTATGGGGTCACTGGGTGTCACAGGATGCTTTGGATTTCACTTGCTGACACTAAATGCTCTGGGGTCATTTGCTGTCAAAGGGTGCACTGGGGTCACTGGTTGTCACAAGGTGCTATTGGGTGTTACAGGGAACTCTCGGGTCAGTTTGTGTCACAGGATGCACTGAGGTTTCTGGGTGTCATAGAGGGCTCTGGGATTGAAAGGATGATCTGCGGGTAATGGGTGTCATAGGGTGCTCTGGGATTGAAAGGATGATCTGCGGGTAATGGGTGTCATAGGGTGCTCTGGGGTCACTGGGTGTCACTGGTTCCTCTGGGGTCACTGGGTGTCACTGGTTCCTCTGGGGTTACTGGGTGTCACTGGTTCCTTTGGGGTCACTGGGTGTCACAGGGTGCTCTGGGGTCACAGTGTGCTCTTGGGTCACTGGGTGTCACTGGTTCCTCTGGGGTCACTGGGTGTCACAGGGTGCTCTGGGGTCACAGTGTGCTCTTGGGTCACTGGGTGTCACTGGTTCCTCTGGGGTCACTGGGTGTCACTGGTTCCTCTGGGGTCACTGGGTGTCACTGGTTCCTCTGGGGTTACTGGGTGTCACTGGTTCCTCTGGGGTCACTGGGTGTCACTGGTTCCTCTGGGGTTACTGGGTGTCACAGGGTGCTCTGAGGTGACTGGGTGCTCTGAGGTAAATGAGAGAAGAAAGACTCCGGACGGCCGCACTCCTTTTCAATGCTTTTATTGACCCAAGTCCATGCGATACAGACAAGAGATATAAAATGCTGCTAACGCGTTTCATGCCACCCTAAGGGCGCTTACTCATAGCTAATGAAACATAGGCATGCACACATATATATATGTAAAGACACTAATGATCACTTCCTATGTTCAACCAATCACCTCACAGTCAGTCAGCTGTTGCCTAATCATTGACATCAATTGCTTCTTGGGACTCGTAACCTTCAACAGAATAGGTATGGCGTGGTGCAATTCACAGGTCCTCACATGCACCACCGTGGGTTCCCCTGTGATGTGCAATCAGGCCGACCCATCTGTGAAAAAACCCAAAAGGTGCCAATGTAAATATAAATGTAAAAAGTTGTGAATGTACAAAGATAAATAAAAATCAAAATATACAAAACAAACACAGTGTATCAAAAGCATATAATGAACATGACAGCAACAGGAAACTGATGCTAAAAGCATGCAAGTTTCAATGTTGTGCACCCCGCCTGTAGACCCCGTACCTGTAGACCCCGTACCTGTAGGCCCCGTACCTGTAGACCCCGTACCTGTAGGCCCAGTACCTGTAGACCCCGTACCTGTAGGCCCCGTACCTGTAGACCCCGTACCTGTAGGCCCCGTACCTGTAGACCCCGTACCTGTAGACCCCGTACCTGTAGACCCCGTACCTGTAGGCCCCGTACCTGTAGGCCCCATACCTGTAGACCCCGTACCTGTAGACCCCGTACCTGTAGGCCCCGTACCTGTAGACCCCGTACCTGTAGGCCCCGTACCTGTAGGCCCCGTACCTGTAGACCCCGTACCTGTAGACCCCGTACCTGTAGACCCCGTACCTGTAGGCCCCGTACCTGTAGACCCCGTACCTGTAGACCCCGTACCTGTAGGCCCCGTACCTGTAGACCCCGTACCTGTAGACCCCGTACCTGTAGGCCCCGTACCTGTAGTTGTCAACATTTTGATACAAAGCGATACACCTATGAATAAAATTCATGTATGCAGACAACAGGGTTCCCTGGTGGAAGAACAATCTCAGTTAATCATGCTAGCCGAGCCTTAAAAGCCTTGCAGGAGGGAAGTGTGGTGAGGACTTAAATGAGGGATCATTAAACTTCCATCCATCATAAAAATGGGACGCGTCCCACTCAAAGCTGAGTCCCTCGGGCCTCCTTGTACCGAGAAAAAATATCCAGAACACTTCCCTCCTGCAAAGCTTAAACTTATCCCCCCCCCTGACTGGGGACACAGTTTTTTCAATCACCTGAATTCTTAAATCGGCGGTGTCTTTCTGTACCTCATTGCAATGTCTGGAGACAATGGTGGGGTGATTCTTGCTGATACCCCTGAGGTGATCACCCAATCGATCACGCAACCTCCGTGTTGTGCGTCCCATGTACTGAAGCATACACTGTGTACAGGTGATGATGCAGACCACATACCTTGTGTTGCAGTTCATGAATCTGCTAATGTTGGTACGTTTACTGGTTGTGGTGGACTGGACAATTTCCCCCCTCATAACAAACGGGCAGCATAGCCACCTTCTCCCTCCACATCTAAAATTACCTTTAAAGCTCAGCCAGTGTGGCTGCCTAGAGCTGCTGGAAAAAAGACTAGGGGAAAGAGTGCTCTGAGGTCACTGGGGGTCGCAGGGTGCTCTAGGGTCACTGGGGGTCGCAGGCTGCTCTGGGGTCATTGGGTGTCACAGGGTCCTCTGAGGTCACTGGGTGTCACAGGGTGCTCTGGGGTCACTGGGGGTCGCAGGCTGCTCTGGGGTCACTGGGGCTCGCAGGCTGCTCTGGGGTCATTGGGTGTCACAGGGTCCTCTGAGGTCACTGGGTGTCACAGGGTGCTCTGGGGTCACTGGGGGTCGCAGGCTGCTCTGGGGTCATTGGGTGTCACAGGGTTCTCTGAGGTCACTGGGTGTAACAGGGTGCTCTGGGGTCACTGGGGGTCGCAGGCTGCTCTGGGGTCATTGGGGGTCGCAGGGTGCTCTGGGGTCACAGGGTGCTCTGGGGTCACAGGCTGCTCTGGGTTCACTGGGTGTCACAGGGTGCTCTGTGGTCCACTGGGTGTCACAGGGTGCTCTGGGTAGAGTGAACAGATGTCCCCGGATTGGAGTTGAACCGGGGCCCGGGCAACTTCAAAGACAGACAGTGCAGAATTTAAAAAAAAAATTCTGAATTGCACCCCCGGCTCTGGCACTCCTAGTTTATGGGGTGAATTTTATCCATTATCTTTGCCTCTTTCTGATAACCGGGCGCCGGCCCAATCCGCTCCCAAATGTTCTCCTTGCCTTCCCCAGCTGAGTGATCTTCCTCCGCTTCTCCCCCCAGTACACAGACACCCCCGATCCTTCTCCCCCAGTACACAGACACCCCCGACCCTTCTCCCCCAGTACACAGACACCCCCCGATCCTTCTCCCCAGTACACAGACACCCCCCGACCCTTCTCCCCCAGTACACAGACACCCCCGACCCTTCTCCCCCCAGTACACAGACACCCCCCGATCCTTCTCCCCAATACACAGACACCCCCCGACCCTTCTCCCCCAGTACACAGACACCCCCGACCCTTCTCCCCCCAGTACACAGACACCCCCCGATCCTTCTCCCCAATACACAGACACCCCCCTCTTCCCAGCCCCCACAGACACATGACCCCCTCTTCCCAGCCCCCCACAGACACA
>BLSH010213961.1:21662-35903 GCA_018402905.1 Glandirana rugosa | reverse complement strand
ATAAGAGACAGCCCCCGATCCTTCTCCCCCAGTACACAGACACCCCCCGATCCTTCTCCCCCAGTACACAGACATCCCCCCGATCCTTCTCCCCCAATACACAGACACCCCCCGATCCTTCTCCCCCAGTACACAGACACCCTCCGATCCTTCCCCCCAGTACACAGACACCCCCGATCCTTCTCCCCCAGTACACAGACATCCCCCGATCCTTCTCCCCCAGTACACAGACACCCCCCGATCCCTCCATCCTCAGGAGGAACAATACCCAACTGCAAATCATTGTCCAGCTTGATGTCACCTCACATAACGCATCTTCTGAGACCCCAACCATCTTTCATTCTGCCAATTCTATGTAGACAGCTGAGTGTCTCCTGGGATAATCTTATCTTTAATAAAAAATATCTGACCGAGAGGACAATAAAGGGGACATTACATGGGGGGGCATGAGACAAGAACCATTTCTGGTATTGAAGAAGTCAGTCTATAATATGAAATACTGATCAGACAAAGTCCAAGAATCCAAGTCCAATCATAATGTAACAATGCAGCCAATCACACAATCCCATCTTCATCTGGCCAGACTTGGCGTTTATCAGACGTACGCTGATTGTGTACGTGAGGTAGATTGGCGCCATCCTTAAATAAAGGAAGTTTGTGACCCAATCACAGCAGATAATTCCATCCATCAATCACAGAGCAGGATCCAGCAGAAAATCATCTCAGTCCATCTTCTGGATCCAGCAGGCCATGGTGGACAATCCAGAATCCATTTCCATCTTCATGCCTCAAATTTCTGATAAATAGATTCAACATAGAGAAGAACTTTCTGCCAATCGGGGCCCTGCATCTGGAGCATGTGATCTACGGTCTGCCGGGAAGGAAGAGAAGAGGGCGGATTAGAAGGAAGGGGGGGGGTGGTGGTGGTGGTGGTGGAGTAATAATAGGAAGACTTACCAAGAGAGGGGTGATCCCAACACTCTCCGCTACCTGGAACGCCAACTGTAGATTCTTCCTCTAAGGAAGAGAAGAAGATTGTGAATTGGAGGCCAACAGTGGGGTGGATAATGAGAGGCCAGAGAAGAGGTGGAGCTGGTGGCTACCCCCACAAACAATCCCGTTTCATCCTTCTAGAAGCAACCGGATTGGTTGTTACGGCCTACGGCTTCACCTGTTCTCCAACAAATACCAAAGATGTGAAATTTATTTATGAGGGGGTTGAGAAGGGTCTTACCTTCTCCAGAGGGCGCAGTTGGTTATAGGGGATCGTCTGCGGGAGGTAGGAATGCAGGAGCGCACACAGCGCCATGCCGTCCACCCAGGAGGAGCTGAAGTTTGTAATGACCACATGCTGCAAAGACAGATGTGGTCAGCTTGTATGATGTGAAGAGCTTGAAGACCCCATAAAAAACCCACCACATCTGCAGAGTTTCCCACCTTGTCCCCCAAGTATCTCACCCCTTGCAAAGAACATATAGCTCCTCACTCACCTTATAGCCACAGGTACGGTCTTGTGCCCAACGCAGGAAGACCCCTCTCTTGGAGCCGCCATATCGGCGCAGGAAGGAGCCAGAGTCCTCAGTCAGATTCTCTCTGCAGGAAGAAGATGGATAAAAGATCAGAAATCTCATGGGGTGATTACTGGTTAGTGGTAAGGGACATGAAGGACCTACGTGGCTTTAGACTGGTTCAGTAACGTCTCTAGACTTCCTCTGCGCTCCTTGCGGGCCAATGCTGCATCTGATAGAGAAAAGACAGACATAAATGTACAATGGTGTCTCTACAGTGGGAAAGGAACAGCAGGACAGGGCCCAGAAATAACACAAACAGGTATAGGACCAGCAGGTGAGGGATGGGTACATGGAAAAAAGACTAGTACACCGAGCCACACTCAACCATACCTGAGTCCGGGGAGGAGGACCCTCTGGGGGGGACACTCATGAGGCTGCTGGACTTCACAATTGCATCCTGCAAAGAAGGGAGACATATGAATAAAGGTGGCGGGTGGGAAGGTAGGTGATGGAGTTAGGGAGGGAAGCAAGGTAGGTTATGAAGGTAGGGAGGAGTGACAGACTCAACTAGGACAGGGGCTTTTGGAAGGCATTTTAGGGTAGCCTCTTGCCTACTGACTATGAGTCCTGGTGTTTTGAGGGGGCTCTATTTTTGGGAGGTGTGTGCTTGGGGGACCCTTGGAGTGGTCTTGCTTTGGATTCGGGGTCCATGTCTCCCCGAAACACAGACTCTGGGAATCTAGGACCAGGATACAAATTTGTGGGCCGTTGTGCCCAAACTAGCAAATGACTGCTTTAGAATGTGAGACTCAGAATAGATGTTAATAAAATCAGCTCAAACCAACCTGATATTGGGGTCTCCTGCTATAATCTGTTTAAGGTGTTATGTGTGTATTTGCCCCATTGTGTGCCTCATAGGTGTGAATTCCCATTGTTAATTGAGTCACCTATTGTTTCTGTGTATTTGCTTATGTCTTGGAGATGTGATTCATATTGTGTCCACTTTAACTTGTTATCGAACCATTGTGGGATGTTATGTGGCTATGTTTATGATAATATGTAATGTACAGTACTTTGTGTATCCAGGGTTGTGGGCTTGTTGGCGGATAGTCTGGGCATCGCCTGACTAATCAAGGCTTGTTGTTAATTAGCGTACTGTGTATGTTTATGTTGGCTGTTTCTTAGATGTGCTAATTGTTTGGATGTGAAAAGCTTTTATCTGATTTTGTGTGGTATATAAATTCTGTGAGTTTACAATATAGTGAGTTCCAGTTTGCATCTAAGTTAGTGTCGTCTAGTCCGTGGGTGCTCAGCTATAATACCTGGTTCCTGGGTCCAGACTGGAGGAAGCTATATATCTTGATGAAAGCACCCAAGCTGGGTGCTGGACGGTCAGTCACAGGAGGGGAGGAAGGTGGGGGATGGATGTAGGGAAGGAATAAGGCAGGGGATGGGTTAAGGGTTAGGAAGGAAGGTGGGTCATGAAGGTAATAAGGGAAGGAAGGTAGGTTATGGGTGTAGGGAGGGAAGGAAGGTAGGTTATGGGGGTAGCGAGGGAAGGAAGGTGGGGGATGGAAGTAAGGAAGGAAGAAGGAAGGGGGCAGATTAAGGGTGACGGAGAAAATGAAGGTGGGGATGAAGGAAGGAATGACTCATACATTAGCCCTCAGAGAGGAGAGGATGACACCCCGAGGGAGGCTGCGGTATCCTTGAACAGTGCCATTTACAGGGGAGGTCTCTGTCCAGTCCACAGTGTCTGACCTGTAATATAACAAATTGAGCACTCAGTACTTTGTCTCCATCTGCTTTCTCTTACACAATTTACATTGTCCTCTGTGTCCTTCCTCTGAGCAGATCACAGAACTCTCTCCACGCTGTCCAATTCCTCATCAGGCCATGTGACTCTACGGTTCAATGCCATTCCTCTCCATCCTGAACCTCTAATCACAGAACCCCAATGTTCATATTTCTCCCCACTCACCCCTTATTTCGTAACCTCTTGTTCTCTTTCTCGCTCCTCTCCAGCTTCTCCTGGGCTTCCTCTCGAAATCTTTCTGCTACAGCTACGGCGGTGCGGAGGTCAGACTGTAGTAGGTTCAGTTCCTGAACCTCGCCCTGTAGAGGAAGAAGAAATAGAAGTCAGGGATTCAGGATGCTTCAGTTTCAATTTCTGAGCACCATCCAAGGTGAGCAAAACATCTAAAACAACACTGAGCACCATGCAAGGTGAGAGGAACATCTGATAGAACACTGAGCACCATGCAAGGTGAGCAGAACATTGGATACAACACTGAGCACCATGCAAGGTGAGAGGAACATCTGATACAACACTGAGCACCATGCAAGGTGAGCAGAACATCTGATACAACACTGAGCACCATGCAAGGTGAGAGGAACATCTGATACAACACTGAGCACCATGCAAGGTGAGAGGAACATCTGATACAACACTGAGCACCATGCAAGGTGAGAGGAACATCTGATACAACACTGAGCACCATCCAAAGAGAGCAGAACATCTGATACAACACTGAACACCATCCAATGAGAGCAGAACATTGGATACAACAATGAGCACCATGCAAGGTAAGCAGAACATTGGATACAACACTGAGCACCATCCAAGGTGAGCAGAACATCTGATACAACACTGAGCACCATCCAAGGTGAGCAGAACATCTGATACAACACTGAGCACCATCCAAGGTGAGCAGAACATCTGATACAACACTGAGCACCATCCAAAGAGAGCAGAACATCTGATACAACACTGAGCACCATCCAAGGGGAGCAGAACATCTGATACAACACTGAGCACCATGCAAGGTAAGCAGAACATTGGATACAACACTGAGCACCATCCAATGAGAGCAGAACATCTGATACAACACTGAGCACCATCCAAGGGGAGCAGAACATCTGATACAACACTGAACACCATCCAAGGGGAGCAGAACATTGGATACAACAATGAGCACCATGCAAGGTAAGCAGAACATTGGATACAACACTGAGCACCATCCAAGGTGAGCAGAACATCCAATATAACACTGAGCACCATCCAAGGTGAGCAGAACATCTGATACAACACTGAGCACCATCCAAGGGGAGCAGAACATCTGATACAACACTGAGCACCATCCAAGGGGAGCAGAACATCTGATACAACACTGAGCACCATCCAATGAGAGCAGAACATCCAATATAACACTGAGCACCATCCAAGGTCAGCAGAACACGTAGGTGTGCACCTCAAAGCTCAAACACATTGATGTCAGCAGAGCAGTGGATGGTGTCAGTAGATTTTATTTGTATTATTTTTTACATTATTTTATTTTTTAGGAGCCCTGTTAGGGATCTATGGTGAAAGGTGGCTTAAACAGGGGGAATCTGCGCCACACATGGTGATTAGGGTGTGCCCAGGTACACCTGGCACACCCTGTGCGCACGCCTATGGCAGAAAATCTGATAAAACACTGAGCACCGTCCAAGGAGAACAGAACATTAGATACAACACTGAGCACCATCCAAGGAGAGCAGAACATTGGATACAACACTGAGCACCATCCAAGGTGAGCAGAACATCTGATACAACACTGAACACCATCCAAGGAGAGCAGAACATTGGATACAACACTGAGCACCATCTCAGGTATAATTGGGTAATTAGGTAGCATAGTGAGGTAGTAGAGAAGCATTGTGGGGGAGTTAACAGTTACACTGAGGTGCTGAAAAAGGTACAATGGGGTGGTATTATGTACTGCAGTGGGAAGGTATAAAGAGTTGGTATATTGTAGCATGGAGGGGTGGTATATCAGTATATTGAAGTATTGTGCGGGGGTATATTGTGGTATAAGGGCTGAGCATATTGTAGTATTGTGGGGTGGTGTATTGTAGTATTGTGGGGTGGTGTATTGTAGTAAGGAGGGTGGGTATATTGTAGTATTGTGGGGTGGTGTATTGTAGTATGGAGGGTGGGTATATTGTAGTATTGTGGGGTGGTGTATTGTAGTATGGTGGTGGGTATATTGTAGTATTGTGGGGTGGTGTATTGTAGTATGGAGGGTGGGTATATTGTAGTATTGTGGGGTGGTGTATTGTAGTATGGAGGGTGAGACGTCTCACCTGCAGCTCAATGATTCTCTGGGTCAATGTGACGTTCTCCCTCTCCAGCTGATACACCCGATCTAGGAGGAGAGAGCAGAGTGCTGAGCATACACATGGACTATCGCTGCAAACCACAAAAGTACTCCAGACCAATCCATTATACAGGAATGTATCATGTGACCAGATATTTCAGATTGCACATCTATATACAGCTGCCTAGAGTGGATCTATAACCCACTGAGCATTTCCTGCCAAGACACAAATCTAAGCTTATCACTGACTCTCCACCTTCCTCGCATCCCTCCCCCATGGATCTTTACCCCTAAGCAGTGTAACTCCCCTGAAGAGCCCCTCCCTCCAGCAGAGCACCTCTGTTGCAGGGTACCTCCCCTGAAGAGCCCCTCCCTCCAGCAGAGCACCTCTGTTGCAGGGTACCTCCCCTGCGGAGCACACGACTTCTCACCTCTCAGCCTCTCCTTCTCTTTGTTGTCCTCCTGTGAGGGTTTCCGGGGTCCCTGGCCATCCAGCACCTTTGTGAGCTCCTCCTGTAGACAAAGATTGGTCAGAGTGGTCTGTGAGGTCTTTGTGTGCTACACTGATATTGTACACAGGGGGTGGGAGGGAAATTGTTATGGAATACTTCTAGTGTGGAGCATTCTGGGCAGTATGGGAGAATTCTGGTTAAGAAGATATGAGTCTTGTACAATGTGCAGGAGTACCATGCAGGGTGGGGCAGTCTATGTGATGTGGGGGAGTACCATGCAGGATGGAGCAGTCTATGTGATGTGGAGGAGCACCATGCAGGGTGGAGCAGTCTATGTGATGTGAAGGAGTACCATGCAGGGTGGAGCAGTCTATGTGATGTGGAGGAGCACCATGCAGGGTGGAGTAGTCTATGTGATGTGGTAGAGTACCATGCAGGGTGGAGCAGTCTATGTGATGTGGGGGAGTACCATGCAGGGTGGAGCAGTCTATGTGATGTGGGGGAGTACCATGCAGGGTGGAGCAGTCTATGTGATGTGCAGGAGTACCATGCAGGGTGGAGCAGTCTATGTGATGGGGAGGAGTACCATGCAGGGTGGAGCAGTCCATGTAATGTGGGGGAGTACCATGCAGGGTGGAGCAGTTTATGTGATGTGGGGGAGTACCATGCAGGGTGGGGAGTCTATGTGATGTGCAGGAGTACCATGCAGGGTGGAGCAGTCTATGTGATGGGGAGGAGTACCATGCAGGGTGGAGCATTCCATGTAATGTGCAGGAGTACCATGCAGGGTGGAGCAGTCTATGTGATGGGGAGGAGTACCATGCAGGGTGGAGCAGTCCATGTAATGTGGAGGAGTACCATGCAGTGTGGAGCAGTCTATGTGATGTGGGGGAGTACCATGCAGGGTGGAGCAGTCTATGTGATGTGGAGGAGCACCATGCAGGGTGGAGCAGTCTATGTGATGTGGGGGAGTACCATGCAGGATGGAGCAGTCTATGTGATGTGGAGGAGTACCATGCAGGGTGGAGCAGTCTATGTGATGTGGGGGAGTGCCATGCAGGGTGGAGCAGTCTATGTGATGGGGAGGAGTACCATGCAGGGTGGAGCAGTCCATGTGATGTGGAGGAGTACCATGCAGGATGGAGCAGTCTATGTGATGTGAAGGAGTACCATGCAGGGTGGAGCAGTCTATGTGATGTGGGGGAGCACCATGCAGTGTGGAGCAGTCTATGTGATGTGGGGGAGTACCATGCAGGGTGGAGCAATCTATGTGATGGGGAGGAGTACCATGCAGGGTGGAGCAGTCTATGTGGTGTGGTGGAGTACCATGAAGGATGGAGCAGTCCATGTGATGTGGGGGAGTACCATGCAGGGTGGAGCAGTCTATGTGATGTGGGGGAGTACCATGCAGGGTGGAGCAGTCTATGTGATGGGGAGGAGTACCATGAAGGATGGAGTAGTCTATGTAATGTGGGGGAGTACCATGCAGGGTGGAGCAGTCTATGTGATGTGGGGGAGTACCATGCAGGGTGGAGCAGTCTATGTGATGTGGGGGAGGACCATGCAGGGTGGAGCAGTCTATGTGATGTGGGGGAGTACCATGCAGGGTGGAGCAGTCTATGTGATGTGGGGGAGGACCATGCAGGGTGGAGCAGTCCATGTGATGTGGGGGAGTACCATGCAGGGTGGAGCAGTCTATGTGATGTGGGGGAGTACCATGCAGGATGGAGCAGTCTATGTGATGTAGGGGAGCACCATGCAGTGTGGAGCAGTCTATGTGATGTGGGGGAGTACCATGAAGGATGGAGCAGTCCATGTGATGTGGGGGAGTACCATGCAGGGTGGAGCAGTCTATGTGATGTGGAGGAGTACCATGCAGGGTGGAGCAGTCTATGTGATGTGGGGGAGTACCATGCAGGGTGGAGCAGTCTATGTGATGTGGGGGAGTACCATGCAGGGTGGAGCAGTCTATGTGATGAGGAGGAGTACCATGGAGGGTGGAGCAGTCCATGTGATGTGGAGGAGTACCATGCAGGGTGGAGCAGTCTATGTGATGTGGGGGAGCACCATGCAGGGTGGGGAGTCTATGTGATGTGGGGGAGTACCATGCAGGGTGGAGCCGTCTATGTGATGTGGGGGAGTACCATGCAGGGTGGAGCAGTCTATGTGATGTGGGGGAGTACCATGAAGGATGGAGCAGTCCATGTGATGTGGGGGAGTACCATGCAGGGTGGAGCAGTCTATGTGATGTGGAGGAGTACCATGGAGGGTGGAGCAGTCCATGTGATGTGGGGGAGTACCATGCAGGATGGAGCAGTCTATATGATGTGGGGGAGCACCATGCAGGGTGGGACAGTCTATGTGATGTGGGGGAGTACCATGCAGGGTGGAGCAGTCTATGTGATGTGGGGGAGCACCATGCAGGGTGGAGCAGTCTATGTGATGTGGAGGAGTACCATGAAGGATAGAGCAGTCCATGTGATGTGGGGGAGTACCATGCAGGGTGGAGCAGTCTATGTGATGTGGGGGAGTACCATGCAGGGTGGAGCAGTCTATGTGATGGGGAGGAGTACCATGCAGGGTGGAGCAGTCTATGTGATGGGGAGGAGTACCATGGAGGGTGGAGCAGTCCATGTGATGTGGGGGAGTACCATGCAGGATGGAGCAGTCTATGTGATGTGGAGGAGTACCATGCAGGGTGGAGCAGTCTATGTGATGTGGAGGAGGACCATGCAGGGTGGAGCAGTCCATGTGATGTGGGGGAGTACCATGCAGGGTGGAGCAGTCTATGTGATGTGGGGGGGAGTACCATGCAGGGTGGAGCATTCCATGTGATGTGGGGGAGGACCATGCAGGGTGGAGCAGTCCATGTGATGTGGGGGAGCACCATGCAGGGTGGAGCAGTCTATGTGATGTTGGGGAGCACCATGCAGGGTGGGGCAGTGTTATGGATTGGAGGACCCCTGTCTTGGTGGCTCTCTCACCTTAGCGTCCGTGGAATCCGATCTCCCCGCCCCCACCGTCAGTATTTTTCCTGGAAGAGACAGCGGATTGGTCAGAGAGAAGAGGAGCACAGGAAAGATGGCGGACAGCGTTCTCCTCCAGCTTTACCTGCATTCAGGGCCTCATACTGGCTCTTTAGGTTCCCGAGTTCCTTCAGTCCACTCTTCAGCTCTTTCCTGACTTCTGTGAGCCGGGCCTCCCAGCCAATAGCAGAGGCCGATACCCGGGGCCCATCGCTGCCATTTCCAGAGGCCAGGAGACCCCTAAGCTGGCTGTGCATTTCATCCAATGACCGGGATGCCTGCTGAATCTGTCCCATCGCCTGATGAAAGGGGGCGCCCCAACCCTCAAAGTATTTCTGCTCATTACCGGACACCTTGGGCTCCTCAGGGGTGGGGCCTGTGTCATTGGGGCGGCGCTCAGGACTAGCCAAAGGTGTGTAGAAAAGTTCCTGGCTGGGGGATTGTGAGGGGCTGTGGTGAGGTTTGTACAAAGAAGGAGATGTTGGGGCTGCGGAGGCCTCTGAAGACAAAACATCCACCATGTTATCCATGAAGAGCCCAGAGGAGGAACATGAGGGGAAGAAGAAAACGAGACATCACATGAGACGGAGAGATGACAAAACGGGAGACAGCAAAGCAAGAAAGAGAGCCAGCGGGGGCCACTTACCTGTGTCAGGAGCATTCTTCACACTGTTACCACCCATCACAGATGGACAACCCAGGAGGAGACTGAAGGCTCTCAGAGGAAGATGGAGGTTGCAGGTAAAGGATGGAAGTCCGGAAAGGGAGACACCCCAGAAAGTGACAGAAGGAACCCGAATTCCTGGAAATTCCTAATCCACAATTGTCCTGGAAAATGGGCGTTGGTCTTGGAGGACAGCTTGGGAAATCAATTGAAGAGATGGTAGTCCTCAGGGGCTGGGCTCAAGACCAGTTAGGCATCCAAGGAAAATGCCAGTCCTGGAAGATGGATGGTGGATGGTGGTCAAATGGACAAAAAAAAGCTGAAGGTTCTCAGGGGGACATGGAAGCTTCTGGTGAAGGACGGAGGGCCTTGTGGTCACAGAAACCCCAGAAGGTACTGGAAGGAGACAGTGTTTCCGCGTTCCTTCCTAGTTCACCAATATCCTGGGAAATGAGTAACGTCCTGGGAGGGGGGCCTGGGGAATGAGTGACGTCCTGGGAGGGGGGCCTGGGGAATGAGTGACGTCCTGGGAGGGGGGCCTGGGAAATGAGTGACGTCCTGGGAGGGGGCCTGGGAAATGAGTGACGTCCTGGGAGGGGGCCTGGGAAATGATGGCAAAGCCCTGAGGAATGCTCTGCTAGACAGATAGGTAGCCCTCAGGGGCTGGGCCCAGGCCCAAGAAACATGCCGATCCTGAAAGATGGATGATGGTGGAGAGGATAGATGGTGGAATGTCAGGGAAGGGTGTTGTCCTCTGAATGAAGGATAGCAGTCCTGGCAGCAGAGGTCCCGAGGATAGATTGCCCTCAGAAATGCCACAACTGACCCCAGGAGAAGGCAGCTGCAAACAGATACTGGTCCCGATCCACAAATATGTATCCAGGGAGGATGGGCAAGGGTCCTGGAAGCTGAGAAATGTAAGGAAGCCTTGTAAGTTGGCGTATTGAACAAATGAGGGCCCTTGGGGAGGGATGCCAGGACCAGGAACCGAGGAGAACGATGCTCTCCTTTAAATGAAGAATATCAGTGCTGGAAGGTGGCAGATGGTCCTGAGGATTGATGGGAACCCCAGATGTCAGATGCTGATCTATGAATGAAGGATATCAGTCACTAGAGATCAGAATAGATGGCAGTCCTGAATTCCAGATGTTTGCCCTGTGTGTAGAATACCAGCCTTGAAGTTGGACAGTAGTT
Organism: Glandirana rugosa; assembly: GCA_018402905.1. NCBI lineage: Eukaryota > Metazoa > Chordata > Amphibia > Anura > Ranidae > Glandirana > Glandirana rugosa. Next base: position 24,917 of record BLSH010213961.1, on the reverse strand, counting down.
CTGGTTGCCAGTGGTCAGTCTTTCAAGACGGATGGTAGTCCTGACTTTCAGTCCCTGAAGAAGGATGGGTTGGCAGTGGTCAGTCCCTGAAGAAGGATGGGTTGGCAGTGGTCAGTCCCTGAAGAAGGATGGGTTGGCAGTGGTCAGTCCCTGAAGAAGGATGGTGATCATGGTTGGCAGTGGTCAATCCCCGAAGATGGATGATGCTCCTGGTTGGCAGTGGTCAGTACCTGAAGATGGATGGTGCTCTTGGCTTTCAGTGCCTGAACATGGATGGTGCTCCTGCTTGGCAGTGGTCTGTCCCTGAAGACAGATGGTGCCCCTAGTTGTCGATCACTGAAGATGGACGTTGCTCCTGGTTGTCAATCCCTGAAGAAGGATGGTGCTCCTGGTTTTAGTGCCTGAGGATGGATGGTTCTCCTGGTTGTCGATCCCTGAAGACGGATGTTGTTTTTGGTTGTCGATCCCTGAAGACGGATGGTGCTCCTTGTTGGTAGTAATCAGTCCCTGAAGACGGATGGTGCTCCTTGTTGGTAGTAATCAGTCCCTGAAGAGGGATGGTGCCCCTGGTTGTCGATCCCTGAAGACGGATGGTGCTCCTGGTTGTCGATCCCTGAAGACGGATGGTGCTCCTGGTTGGTAGTAATCAGTCCCTGAAGAGGGATGTTAGTCCCAGGTTCAGAAGAGACAGAGGCTGCAGTGAGAAGAGGACACACCTGTAGCAGATCGGCTCAGACTGGGATTTCCTGCACAACTTCTTTCTCGCTTTCATTCCATCGCTTTCCCCGTCACTCAGTGTGCACTGCTCATAAAATCCTGTGTGACCGCATTACTGTGCACACCCAGCACACCCAGCACACCAGCCTGGCACACCGTGACTCCACACCCAACCCACTTCAACAATCAGAACCACTCCCTGCTGCATGCCCTGACCTGTGTATATACACCCCATACACCCTGACCTGTGTGTATGTACACCCCATACACCCTGACCTGTGTATGTACACCCCGTACACCCTGACCTGTGTATATACACCCCGTACACCCTGACCTGTGTGTACACCCCGTACACCCTGACCTGTGTATATACACCCCGTACACCCTGACCTGTGTGTACACCCCGTACACCCTGACCTGTGTATGTACACCCCGTACACCCTGACCTGTGTATATACACCCCGCACACCCTGACCTGTGTATATACACCCCATACACCCTGACCTGTGTATATACACCCCGTACACCCTGACCTGTGTATATACACCCCGTACACCCTGACCTGTGTGTACACCCCGTACACCCTGACCTGTGTATGTACACCCCGTACACCCTGACCTGTGTATATACACCCCGCACACCCTGACCTGTGTATATACACCCCATACACCCTGACCTGTGTATATACACCCCGTACACCCTGACCTGTGTATATACACCCCGTACACCCTGACCTGTGTGTATGTACACCCCATACACCCTGACCTGTGTATGTACACCCCATACACCCTGACCTGTGTATATACACCCTGCACACCCTGACCTGTGTATATACACCCCATACACCCTGACCTGTGTATATACACCCTGCACACCCTGACCTGTGTATATACACCCCATACACCCTGACCTGTGTATGTACACCCCATACACCCTGACCTGTGTATATACACCCTGCACACCCTGACCTGTGTATATACACCCCATACACCCTGACCTGTGTATGTACACCCTGCACACCCTGACCTGTGTATATACACCCCATACACCCTGACCTGTGTATATACACCCCGCACACCCTGACCTGTGTATATACACCCTGCATACCCTGACCTGTGTATATACACCCCGTACACCCTGACCTGTGTATGTACACCCTGCACACCCTGACCTGTGTATATACACCCCGTACACCCTGACCTGTGTATGTACACCCCATACACCCTGACCTGTGTATGTACACCCTGCACACCCTGACCTGTGTATATACACCCTGCACACCCTGACCTGTGTATGTACACCCCATACACCCTGACCTGTGTATATACACCCCATACACCCTGACCTGTGTATGTACACCCTGCACACCCTGACCTGTGTATGTACACCCCATACACCCTGACCTGTGTATATACACCCTGCACACCCTGACCTGTGTATATACACCCTGCACACCCTGACCTGTGTGTATGTGCACCCTGCACACCCTGACCTGTGTATATACACCCTGCACACCCTGACCTGTGTATATACACCCTGCACACCCTGACCTGTGTATGTACACCCTGCACACCCTGACCTGTGTATGTACACCCTGCACACCCTGACCTGTGTATGTACACCCTGCACACCCTGACCTGTGTATGTACACCCCGTACACCCTGACCTGTGTATGTACACCCTGACCTGTTTATGTACACCCCATACACCCTGACCTGTGTATATACACCCTGCACACCCTGACCTGTGTATATACACCCTGCACACCCTGACCTGTGTATATACACCCCATACACCCTGACCTGTGTATGTACACCCTGCACACCCTGACCTGTGTGTATGTACACCCTGCACACCCTGACCTGTGTATATACACCCTGACCTGTGTATATACACCCTGACCTGTGTATGTACACCCTGTACACCCTGACCTGTGTATATACACCCTGACCTGTGTATATACACCCCATACACCCTGACCTGTGTATATACACCCCATACACCCTGACCTGTGTATATACACCCTGCACACCCTGACCTGTGTATATACACCCCATACACCCTGACCTGTGTATATTGTTGTAGAAATTTAGGGTGTATTATGTATTGTCACAGTGTCTCCCAGTGTTGGTTTACCGGTATTCGCTGTGTACAGCGAATATGGCTTTAACCGATACTGAGGACTGTCCCCGGGGGACTAACTGCCATTATGTGGGCGCGGTGTCTTGCACGTAACGTGGAGTTTCTAGGTCTGGTCGCAAACGAGGTCGCTATTGGCGTGTCCCGCGGACGACCGGCCCTACTAGCCCGCCATCGCACATTAATAGTTAACTACCTTCTATAGGTAACATAACCGGAAAGGAGTCATAGCCAATTTCGGTATAAGCGACATGTGTCGCTTATGGCCATTTGGTTGTGACCCTCTGTGACACTGTTATGTATTATGTGGGATTTAAAGATGTTGTTATATGTGTCCAGTCCCACATACCCCACATATATGTGTCCAGTCCCACACGTCCCACATATATGTGTCCAGTC
>BLSH010213947.1:17206-34876 GCA_018402905.1 Glandirana rugosa | reverse complement strand
TCAATGGGGTTCGTTGTCCGTGCGATTGTTCGGGTTCCGTCCGGACCCGGACCCGGACTTTGTCCCGAAGTTCGGACGGACCAGCAGAACCCGAACTTCCAGAGGTTCGCTGAACTCTACTGTTCACCCCTGTCGGTGAAGCGGTGTGTCCTGGGGACACGCCGACACAGACAGAGCCAGGATGCGCAAGCCCGATCGCGCGCAATCCCGGCTTAAAGGGAGGACGTCATATGACGTCCACCCACAGTAATAGCAGGTCCGCTCCGCAGTCATTTGACGGTGGGCAGACCTGAGGTGGTTAATTTGAGTACAACTGTTTTTAACGAGGATGAACTAGCAATTTTAGATTTAGGACTGAAATACGCCCCGGAAAAAGATGTGGATAAATTCGAAGTCTACATAGACCTACAGAAATTTTTGAGAAAATTGAATTTAAAAAAATTATTTGCTTTAAAAACTAGGAACAACAACAGCACCAATGCAAGTCAGTATGTGCACACCAATCTGAGGAACAAATCGGTTTTCAATCCTAAGAATAATGGAAATTAAAGTCTGGATATATTTAGGAAAATGGTGGAGGAAGACATAAAGAACCTCAAAACCCACCGATCAAATAGGAAAAAAATTTGGAAGACCATAAAACAACTAGTAAAGAAAAAAGATATTGTTATTCGTCCAGCAGATAAGGGAGGGGGTGTGGTGATACTTGACAAAAAAGACTATGAGGATGAAATAAAAACATTACTGAATAAGGCAGACACGTACAAAAAACTAAAACGGAACCCTAAAAAAGAATTGGAAAAGAAACTGAAAGAATATTTGAAGAAGGGAAAGGAAAGAGATCTCATTAATAAGAAAGAGGCGAAATATCTACTACCAAAAACAACCAGGACGCCAGTCATATATTATCTACCCAAGATTCACAAGAGCCAAACTAAACCACCAAGGAGACCTATTATTAGTGGGATTGATTCCCTCCTTTCAAGACTAGGAGAATACCTGGACGATTTTTTACAACCCCTAGTCCCTAAGACCACAGCATACCAACAGGATAGCAAACAACTGATGATGGAGATTAAGGATTTGAAAATAGAGGAAGGGGACCTTCTGGTAACTGCAGATGTGGAGTGCTTATGCACTAACATTATGCAAGAAGATGGACTTATAAGCACCGAATGGGCATTAACAGAGCATATGGATCTGAAACAAGAACAAATTGACTATTTACTTGAGGGCCTCGAATTGGCCATGAAGAATAATTATTTCTGGTATGATGGGGTCTTCTATAACCAAACAAAGGGAGTTGCTATGGGGGCCAAATATGCCCCCAGTGTGGCAAATCTATTCATGAGCAAATGGGAGGAAGAAGAGATTTTTAAAATGGAGAGACCTAATTTATTTTTTTATAAAAGATATATAGATGACATTTTTTTAGTATGGAAAGGGACGGAAACTCAACTGAAGGACTTTTTTAAGGAGATGAATGACAACAAATACGGGATAAAGTTCACTGGGGAGTGGAATAAGAATATGGTTAATTACCTTGATCTCCAAATCTTTAAGGATGAAGACCGGTTGCATACGAGAACATTTTTGAACAGACGGACAGGAATGGGTATATCCCAACAAAGAGTTGCCATCACCCAAATTGGACCAGGAACATGCCCAAGGCGAAATTGATGAGGATTAAGAGGAACTGCAACCAGATCACAGATTTTGAAATTCAGGCCGACTTACTTATCAATAGATTTGTGGAAAAAGGATATAAAAGAAAGGACATGGAAAGATTGAAATTACAAGGCAAAAACATGGACAGAACAGAACTTTTCATAAATAGAATTAAGAAAAAGAACCCTAGGGATTTTGCTTTCCTCACTGGGTTCAACCAGCAATACAAGCAAATAGAAGAGATCATCAAGAAACATTGGTCCATTTTAAAGTCTGATAGAACATTAAGTAACCTTCTCCCAAAGACACCGCAATTTATATATAGGAGGGCCCCCAATTTGAGGAGTAAACTTGTACACAACGTCATCAATCCATCAGGGGGAGCAAGTATGTTTCCCCAACTGAAAGGGTTTTTTAAGTGTAACAAATGTCTGCCATGTAGAACCAGCAAACCAGGACCACGCTAAAAGGATTCCTTTATATCCACATCCACTAGGAAACAATACAAGATTAACCAGCTGATCACATGCCATAGCACCCATGTGACATATGTCATAGAGTGTCCATGTCAGCTCCAATACATTGGAAGGACCACCCGACCGCTGTCGGTGCGCATCAGAGAGCACGTGAATAACATTAGAAATGGTTATCCGATACACAGTCTCTCGTGACATTTTAGGGATGTACATAATAGGAATCCTGCTGTAATGTCATTTTATGGAATAGATCATGTGAAAGAAAACTGGCGGGGTGGCAACAGGACCATAAGGATCTCAAAAAATGAGACAATGTGGATCTATAATTTAAACTCTTTACAACCTCACGGATTGAACATAGATATAGACCTGAATTGTTTTATTTCTAATGATTAAATTAAACCCCTCAGGGGGTCCCCAATATATACTTGGATATGGTCAGTCCCATATAGGGAGAAAATTGAGCAACAATATAGCAACCACCAATTTAAATTTTTTTCGGTTTTAAATATCCTCTTCCATTCATGAGTTAGCTTGCACCACAGCCTCCTTTTTTAAAATGTGGTCAAGTTTTTACATATATATATCCTCACAGTTTTATCTCCATTTTACCATACAAGTACACTGGGAAACATGGATTCATCTTCAGTTGAGTGTGAGTGGGCCTCCGTTGGACTTTTCCTCCATTCAGCATTTGACTTGCTTTAGATTTTTAAGGCTACAGCACACACACATTTTTACCAGGCACACCCTTAGTCTAATTTATTAGTCCGTATTTGAACAACCCCCTCCCTCCATTCATGTTAAAGACACTTTTAAATATTTTAAATATTTTTTATACAAAAAGTTTTTTACACATAAATTTTCTTCCCTCACTTTTAAGGCCTCATACACACGGACGTTTCTAAAAAAATAAACAAAACGTCGGGCCCAACGTCAAGGAAAAAAAGTCGGCGTTTTTCGGCGTTATGCATCGGCGTTTTTCAGCGTTAGTGAGCGTCGGCGTCAATAGGCGTTTTTTAAAAAAAATCATCCCTCTGCTATTTTTCATCCTAAAAATGTTGGCGTCAAAAAAAACGCCGGAAAACGCCGGTATAATAATAGGTGGCATTTGTTGGCGTTTGTTGGCATATTGTGGCGTTGGCGTCAAAAATTGCCAAAACGTTACAGCCTCAGAACGCGATGGCTGTGTGTTCTAGTTTCAGCTCACTAACGCCGACATCATCTACAGCTCAAAAACGCCGACGTTTTTATGGGGCCATTGACTAACACGGAGAGCTGCAAAAACGCCAGAAAACGCCGGTGTCAAAAAACGTCCGTGTGTATGAGGCCTAAAAGTTTTCTCCTCCATTATGGACCTTACATCTAATTTCCAGTTTTTATACAATACTCTTTTTAACTATCCTTTTGACATCCACCTCCCCCCATTAGTTTCATAGCAATACAGTTTTTTTGGCAATGCAATTTTTATGTGGTATCTAGACAAATATCGGAATTCTATATACAGGAGTTTTTATTTGTATCTTTCCTGGCTCTGACTCTCTCGTTTTTGCCCGTTCGTTTTTAACTTGTTTTTTGCCTGTTTGAATTTATCTCACTTTATCTTAAGAAAATAGTTTTTCTTCCAAAATATTTTTTTAAAATTAATGCCAATAGGTTTTAAAGGTTTTGACAGTTTTTTTAAATAAAATTGGTATATAGATGTATGTATTGAGAAGAATGATGATTTAGACCTCAATAAGGAGCACTAATATGGCCACAAATGATCTGATTGGTTACTGGGTTATCAGGATATATAGGTGTATATATGTGTATATATGTATATATATATAAGCGGTGAGTATGTGCAGAGGGCTCCTCCTCCGATGACGTCTTGATGATGAAACGCGTAAGGCGGAGCTAAGAGCGTCATACGTACTTTCGGCTTATCCCTGGAACGCAAGGAAGCTCCGGTTTCTGACTTCTCCACTGTGAGTAACTACATTTCTCTTTGTATTTATCTGCCTGATACCCTACACTACGGAAATTTTATCTCTTACATGGACACCTTAACCACGTTGGATTGAGACGTGGGTCAGCGTCTGGAGACCTCTACTGGTATTTCTGAATGCGGATGGAATACGCCAAACTTAGGGGTGAGTGAGGTTTGTGTCACGAGCAGAGGTGTTCCTCCGTGTCACCACTTGCCCCTGAGACGCACACCCTGATATCATTTATGTGTGGTTTTTCATATAAGCATTTTCATATGAGCTATTCATAATTTTTCCTCCCACTCGCCACTAGATGGCTCAAAAACTGTATAACACAGCACCCATCAATTTTTGGGCCACTTTATTAATTCACTTTCAATATTGCATATACATTTTTTTAGATATTTTTTTTTCATTTTTTTCACTTGATTAAGGAGCACTTTTAAAGCATTTTTGGCAGCGCCAAACCCACTATTTTTGCTGTTTTCAATAAGTGTACCCTTGTGGGATGAAAGGTGCACCTTGGCTCCCAGAATAGACATTTTCTGTTTTTGTAGAATACAGTTAGTTAAGTCATGGGCCTGGTCAGGAGTGTGTGGAAGAGGCGGTGCAATAGAGAACTTTGATGAGTATCTTTAATGGTGTGCAAAGAGTCTGAAGCTTGAATACCTGGAAAACCAGAGCATTATGAAATAGCTTCTACAACATTGTAGTACATCATGCGTAGAGAGCCATTTCATGAATGCACTATGATACTGTATCCTATGTAGAGATGGGTTTGATTGTCCTGCAAGGGACAAAAGCCTTTACTAGGCCACATCTTGTTTATATTAGAAAGAAACCTTGTGAGCTGCTATATAATGCTCCAATAAAGCTGCCAGCACTCCACACATCCCCATATGTGGACAGAAACTTAAAGAAGAAAAATATCTAAGTGTAGCTCTAAAACCTATTACTGTGTGATGTCTATTACTTGTGAATTCATAAGTGAATAACCTTATAATTCGTATACAAAAAAAAAAAAAAATGAATGTAAATAAAATCAATATGTGCAAAATATTGCCAGTGCACAATCTCCCTGTAGAAGTCACAAGGCATGACTAAACAGGTAGGAGGAGCAGGCAGGGTCGTTGGACACAACGGATCACACATGTTAGCAGTGTAAAGGCAAAATCTGTTGATCTGAGGGAGCTGTAGATCCTACGGAGGGGTGAAATCACTGGAGCACTGTTCATAAGTTATAAGGTACAATTTTATTTGACTGCACGTGAGTGTTATTGGCTTTTATTGATACAATAAAGTGTTTAAACTGGTAAACATGTCCGGCATTGTTGCTTCCCTGCATGTCACCCATGGAGTGTGAAGGGGCTAACAGCTGAGCAGAGGATACAGTTGTAATTTTATTGAAGGAGATAACAGAGATGAGGAGTCAGGCGTGCAATGTACGCCCAAAAGGTGAGGGCACATCTGGTGGAGGTGTTTTGTAACATGAATAAGGAGGTGGATTGAAGAATTTATTGCCAATCATTTGCTTTTTGGAGCACAGTGGAAATCTCTTGTCACAACTTTTTTTCTGCATAAGGACACTTTATTGAACGGTCTCATTTTCATATTGGCACATAGTGTTACTGTGAGAATTATATGGTATACGGTAGAATTTGTAATTAGGGTTGAGTGGACACCTGGATGTTCGGGTTCGGCCAAACTTCGCCAAAAAGTTTGAGTTCGGCCCCAAACTGGACCTGAACTTGACCCTGAACCCCATTGAAGTCAATGGTGACCCGAATTTTTGGGCACAAAAATGGCTGTAAAAAAGTCCTGGAAAGGGCTAGAGGGCTGCAAAAGGAAACAAAATGGGGGTAATAGTAGGACAAGTGCCCTGCAAACAAATGTGGATAGGGAAATAACTTAAAATCACATAAAAAAAAATAAAAAATGGAGGAGGTGGATGTGGAGTAGGACGTTGAGAAGGCCGTGACCATGACTGTGTAGGTGGTGGAAGTGGCGGTGGAGGAGGAGGTAGCCAAACACTGTTTTTTGTTTGTTTGTTTTTTTTATAATTGGGGTAGCCCCCAAAATATTGAGACATTTAAAAAAAAAGGATACGTTCACTTAAGTATACCAATGGCTGTGTGAGGCCAGGATAAATGGCTATTCTGCACAAGGTACAGACAAGTCTTGTGGGATGCATGCCTGGTTCATTTTAATAAAGATTAGCTTTTCCACGTTGGCTGCGGACAGGCGGCTGCGTTTGTCTGTGATAACGCCCCCTGCCGTGCTAAACACACGTTCCGACAATACAATGGTTGCAGGCCAGGCCAGCACCTCCAAGGCATAAAGGGCAAGCTCATGCCATGTGCCCAATTTGGAGACCCTGAAGTTGAATGGGGCAGACCCATCAGTCAGTATGTGTAGGCGTGTGCGCACATACTGTTCCGCTATGTTGCTGAAATGCTGCCTCCTGCTAAGACATTGCCTATCAGCTGGTGGTGCTGTTTGTTGTGGTGTGCTGCTGCAAAGCTTTTCCACATTTCAGCCATGCTAATCCTGCCTTCTGAGGTGCTGGCGGTGCAACAGCTGCATTGGCGACCTCTTTCTCCTCCTCTGCCTTCGACTTGTGCTTCCACTGAGCCCCCGGTGTCATTTGGGAATGCCCTCAGCAGCGCGTATACCAGCGTGCGCTTGTAGTCACGCATCTTCCGATCACGCTCCAGTGAGGGAATTAAGGACGGCACGTTGTCCTTGTAACGGGGATCCAGCAGGGTGGCCACACAATCATCTAGCGATGCCCACGAAATACGTTGGGTACCACCCTGCTGTAAACACGGTTCCTCCTCCTCATCATCCTTGTCCTCCTCATCCTCCAGAACTGTGCCCTGGCTTGAAAATCTTTTACCTGGCCTATGCTGGTGCAGGAACCCACCCTCCGAACCACTTGTGAATGACTGGCCTGATAACCGTGGAAAAGACCCCTCTTCCTCCTCCTCCTGTGCCACATCCTCTTCCATCATCACCCAAAGTGTTTTTTCAAGGAGACATAGAAGTGGGATAGTAATGCTGAGAACAGCATCATCGGCACTGGCCATGTTGATGGAGTACTCTAAACGAGTGGCGGCTGGTGACGTTTTTGGATGGGGGGGCGCCAGGCCCCACCCTTCCTTTTGACCCCTCCTACTTCTAATAAGCCCCACCCCTTATAGAATCCACCCACTCCGTCCCCTGTATTCCACATATTGTGTCAGGAGTACACAGCTCAGCATCACAGGACACAGTATACAGCTCAGCATCACAGGGCACAGCATACAGCTCAGCATCACAGGACACAGTATACAGCTCAACATCACAGGACACAGTATACAGCTCAGCATCACAGAACACAGAATACAGCCCCAGCATCACAGGGCACAGTATACAGCCCCAGCATCACAGGACACAGTATACAGCTCAGCATCTCAGGACACAGTATACAGCCCCAGCATCACAGGGCACAGTATACAGCCCCAGCATCACAGGGCACAGTATACAGCTCAGCATCACAGGACACAGTATACAGCCCCAGCATCACAGGACACAGTATACAGCTCAGCATCACAGAACACAGTATACAGCCCCAGCATCACAGGGCACAGTATACAGATCAGCATCACAGGACACAGTATACAGATCAGCATCACAGGACACAGTATACAGCTCACCATCACAGGACACAGTAGACAACTCAGCATCACAGGACACAGTATACAGCTCAGCATCACAGGAGGGGGTAAATTGCAGCCAGTATCACAGGAGGCGGTAAATTGCAGCCAGTATCACAGGTGGGGTCACTTATGCAGCCAATAACACAGGTGGGGGCAGTTATGCAGCCAGTGACACAGGTGGGGCAGTTTGCAGCGAGTGACATAGGTGGGGGCAGTTTGCAGCCAGTGACATAGGTGGGGGCAGTTTGCAGCCAGTGACACAGGTGGGGTAGTTTGCAGCCAGTGATACAGGTGGGGCAGTTTGCAGCCATGGACACAGGTGGGGGCAGTTTGCAGCCAGTGACACAGGTGTGTACATTGCAGAGATCCCCCCCCGCACTTACCCCATCCAGCAGGCAGGATTGTTGCAGAGATTTGGGATGCGAGAGCGTGCTGGAGTCTGCGGAGTTCGGCACACGGAGAGCAGCTGTCCCCCCTAGTCTGTCCCCGGCGGTCATGGTTTCTGTAGAAGTCAAGTCCGCTGCCACAGTGACCCGCCCCCGCATCCAATCACAGTGAGCGGAGGCTCAGGGCAGCCAATCAAGCTATGAGTGTGCGCCTGTTCAGGGCACACTCATAGCTTTTAATGGCCGACCAATAGGCTCACTACTCGGCTGTCATGTGACAGCCAAGGAGCCAAAAAAAAAAAAAGAAGAAAGTCAATGCACCGGCGCCACCTGCAGGGAGGCGGGGCTGACTTTTTTTTTTCTTCTTCTTCTCTAGCCGGCGAGGGAGACGGCACCCTAGCGCCCCTCACACACCAGCCGCCACTGCTCTAAACACCGCAATATGGTACACAGGTCTCGCATGGAGGCCCACTCGGTGGTGAAGTGGTACTGTTCCACAGAACGACTGACCCGAGCGTGCTGCAGCTTAAACTCCACTATTGCCTGCTGCTGCAAGGTGGAGTTCCACCTTGTGGGCATGTCAGATAGGAGGCGGTGAGCGGGAAGGCTGAAGTTCCGCTGCAGCGCAGGCATGCGAGCAGCAGCAGGGTGAGAACGCTGAAAGCGCGCACAGACGGCCCGCACTTTTTGCAGCAGCTCTGACATATCCGGGTAGTTTTTTAGAAATTTCTGCACCACCAAATTCAGCACATGCGCCAGGCAAGGGATATGTGTCAAACCGGCTAGGCCCAGAGCTGCTATGAGATTTTGCCCATTATCGCACACCACCAGGCCGGGCTTGAGGCTCAGTGGCAACAACCACTCATCAATCTGTTGTTCAATGCCCGTCCACAGCTCCTGTGCAGTGTGGAGTTTATCCCCCAAACATATCAGTTTTAAAACAGCCTGCTGTCGTTTCCCCCTGGATGTGCTGAAATGGTGGTGAAGGTGTTATGCTGACCGGATGTGGAGGTGGTAGAGGAGGAGGAAGCGGAGTAGGAGGAGGAGGCAACAGGAGGCAAAGAGAAATGCCCTGCAATCCTCGGTGGCAGAAAGACATGCACCAAACTGCTATCCGCCTCAGGCCCACCCGCCACTATATTTGCCCAGTGTGCAGTTAGCGATACCACAGATGGCATTGCGCAGTGAACACTTGATCTTGTCCCCGACTTGTTTGTGCAGGGAAGGGATGGCTCGTCTGGAAAAGTAGTGGCAGCTGGGAACCACATACTGTGGGACAGCCACCGCCATCAGGTTTTTAAAACTGTCCATGTCCACCAGACGGAATGACAGCATTTTAAAGGCCAGGAATTTTGAAATGCTGGCATTCAGGGCCAGGGATCGACAGTGGGTAGGGGGGTACTTCCTCTTTCTCTCCAGTGTTTGGGAGATGGAGAGCTGTAAGCTTCCATGGGACCATGGTGTGGAAATGCTTGGGGGCGGTGGCGGACATGGTGGCATTGCTGTCACATCGTCTGTTTGCTGGGTGGCAGGTGACACTGGCGCTGTAGAGGTGGAGGAAGAGGCCGAGGCAGCAGCAGAAGAGTAAGCAGGAGGAGCCCAAGACCTTTCTTGGATTGTGAGGTGCTTATTCCACTGCAGCTCGTGCTTTGCATGTAGATGCCTGGTCATGCAGGTTGTGCTCAGGTTTAGAACATTTATGCCTCTCTTCAGGCTCTGATTGCACAGCGTGCAAACCACTCATGTCTTGTCATCAGCACATAGTCTGAAGAACTGGCATGCCAGGGAACTCCTTTGAGCTGCCTTACGTGTGCTAGGTCCCTGGGTGCAGTGGTTAGTAGCAGGCGTACTGTCTAGGGCATGGTCGCTCCGATTTTGCAACCTGCTTCCTCTTTTGCTGTGCTGAAGCCTCTGTGCGACCACTACCTCTTCCTCCAAACTGCACAAATCACTCACATGACCTTCATTCCATGTGGATTCTAGGAACTCATCATCCTCCACATCATCTTCCACCCACTCTTCACCACTGCCCTCCTTGTCAGTCTGCACACTGTAGAAAGCCGCAGCAGTTTCATCATCAGAGACGTGCTGCGTTGGGTTTTCCATGTCCTCATCCTGAAACAGAAGTGGTTGGGCATCGGTGCACTCAATGTCTTCCACTTCTGAGGTAGGGCTATGTGGATGGCCCACGGAAAGCACACCAGCAGAGTCATCAAAAAGCATAAGAGACTGCTGCATGACTTGGGGCTCAGACTGCTTGGCTGATTTACAAGCGGCTGAGGTGAAAGACAGATGGCCATGGGGTTCAGGTGCCAACTCTGAGCTTTCAGCAAGGGACCGGGTGGGAGACAATGTGAAGGAACTGGAGGCATTGTCTGCCACCCAATCTACTATCATTCTCACCATTCATTGAGCGGCATTTGAGCCTGCCATATAATGTTGAGGGTTCTGTCGGCTACTCACACCTGAGGAAGGTATTTCACTTGTGCGTGTAGCTAGCACAGATCGACCATGTCCTCTCCTTGCAACCAGAGCTTCACCAACACCACCAACACCAGCAGCACCAACAGAATCACACCAGTAGCAGGAACCTCTTCCTACTCCAGAATGATATGATTTTATAATGCTAATCTGTCCCTCACACCAGCAGCATGAACCTCTCCCTATACTAGTATGAGATGATTTTATAATGCTAATCTGTCCCTCACATCAGCAGCAGGAACCTCTCTCTATACTAGTATGAGATGATTTTATAACGGTAATCTGTCCCTCACACCAGCAGCAGGAACCTCTCCCTATACCAGTGTGAGATGATTTTATAATGGTAATCTGTCCCTCACACCAGCAGCAGGAACCTCTCCCTATACCAGTATGAGATGATTTTATAATGCTAATCTGTCCCTCACACCAGCAGCAGGAACCTCTCTCTATACCAGTATGAGATGATTTTATAACGCTAATCTGTCCGTCACACCAGCAGCAGGAACCTCTCCCTATACTAGTATGAGATAATTTTATACTGGTAACCTGTCCCTCACAGCGGCGGCAGCATCCTCTCCCTACACTAGCCTGAGAGCATGTGACATGCAGCACTACGTGACTCCAGCTCATATCGAGGCTGGGTCACATGATGCATTGGCCAATCACATCCATGCCATTAGTAGGCATGGCTGTGATGGCTTCTAAGTGCAAATGAGTGAAACGCTTGTTGATTGGCTGCCCTGCAACTATTCAAAAGGCGTGAAAAAATACCCAAACCCCGAACCCTGACTTTTTCTCAAATGTCCGGGTTCGGGACACGGACACCCTAAAGTCCGGTACGAACCCAAATTTTACAGTTCGGGTTCACTCAACTCTATTTGTAATATTTCCAGCATCACAATAAGGACTTTTTGCACATGAGCACTTTTTTGTAATATTGTTCATTGGCAATATTTTGCACATATTGATTTTATTTACATGTATTTTTTATAGTATATGAATTATTAGATTATTCACTTATGAATGCACAAGTAATAGACATCACACAGTAGTAGATTGTTGTTGTAACGGTATTTATCTTCTTTACATCTTGTTTATATTGGTTATCAGATATAACACTGGACTGAAATGACATTGTAGATAGCACTTATTGTTTTCCATTTACTCATGTTGAAATTATTAGAAGTTAATGAGAAAAGTAAAGTTATGGGAAGCATGCCCTTTGTGTGACTTGTGTCCAGTGCCACCTGTGCAGCTGAGTGAGACCAGGAATACATTCGCTCCTCCTCTGAAATACCAACAGAAATTGCTCACATTATACAGAAATAGATCTTAAATGAGAGAATCTATCAGTCTTTCAGTTTTAAATACTCCTATAATCTATGGGGACTGAAAAATCCCTTTTAAATATTCATGAGCACAAAGAATCTATCAGGAAGGAACAAATCTTCTATTTTTGTTAAAGCAACACACAAGAAACATGTCCATCAGCTCTCTAGGTGGTACACCAAATGGCCTTGAAATCCTTTGTTACAGACTGGAGGATAAGAAATGAGGAAATAGCTTAAAATAAAATAAAAGAAGAAAGATGTATTAATATGCCAAGGGAATTTCACAGTGATAACAAAAATAAATCATTTAAAACTTAAAGTTTAAATTACATTTTTTTTCAAGCACAGGCAACTTCAAAAATAAAGGTAGAGAATTGTTTGATTAAATGAACAATGAAAAATGTATTGACAGAGGCTGTTTCCATAAGGATAGAACCAAAGGAGTAACCAAAAGCTTAAAGGTTAGACTTCAATGTGTTCAGTCCCTCAAAGCAATGTGAAGCAAAGAGAAATGCTGTTTGTACAAAATAAAATATGGACAATGGGAAGAAACCCTTCCCATAGGGCCTCCTGATTCATGGTCTCCGGAGCATTTGTATCCTCTGCAACCTATTTAGTTATGCCTTAGGACAAGGCTCCCAATGTAGAACTGAAGTTTGCTGCTTTTTTTACATGTTTAAGGCCATTAGACTGTTGTTTTTACCTTTTATTTATATATCTATAAAACAAAACTTCAACACCCCCCCCCCAAAAAAAAAGGAAAACACATGAACATGAATGTTAGCAGGTGCCGTTAGTCTGCCACTCGGTGGCTTTGTTGCCAATATAATGTGGTAAAGGGAATTCATTATGCATTTGCGTGTTAGGCCCCTTTAAGGGGTAGCCTTCACTTAGTGATGCAGTGGGTGATATTAGTGGCCATTTAAGTGCCAGGATGGGAGGAGCCTTGTGAGATAGGGCATTGGAGCCTAATAACCAAGAGCTAGCCTGATATAATTTGCTACTGTCAAGGGCCCTGGAAAAGGGTTGCAATTCTGGGTGAGGTAGTGCAACATTCAGAAGGACCAGCTGACTCTTTATGGCCTGGTGAGGGCTAGAAAAGGGTTTTAAACCAGGCAAAGAGTCCTCTTAAGTGAGTACTAGTATACCTGGGAATGAGTGTGACATCAAGGAGTAGAGTTGAGCGAACTCGGACTGTAAAGTTCGGGTCAGTACCGGACTTTAGAGTGTCCGTGCCCCGAACCCGATCCCGGACATTTCAAAAAAATTCCGGGATCGGGTTCGGTATTCGGGTTTTTTTTGGTGCCTGTTGAATAGATGCAGGGCAGCCAATCAACAAGCCTTTCACTTGTTTGCCCTTAGAAGCCATCACAGCCATGCCTACTAATGGCATGGCTGTGATTGGCCAGTGAATCATGTGACCCAGACTATTTTTGGCGCCTGTTGAATAGCTGCAGGGCAGCCAATCAACAAGCGGTTTACTTGTTTGCGCTTAGAAGCCATCACAGCCATGCCTACTAATGGCATGGCTGTGATTGACCAGTCCATCATGTAACCCAGCCTCTATATGAGCTGGAGATACATAGTGCCGCGTGTCACATCTTCTTATACTGGAGTAGGGAGAGGTTCATGGCACTGCTGTGAGGGAAAGATTAACGTTCTAGTATCATCTCATCCTGCATTAGGGACAGGTTCCTGGCGGTGCTGTGAGGGAAAGATTAGGGTTCTAAAATCATCTGATACTGGAGTAGGGACAGATTCCTGATGCTGTGAGGGAAAGATTATCGTTCTAATATCAGCTCATTCTGCATTAGAAAAAGGTTCCTGGCGGTGCTGTGAGGGAAAGATTAGCGTTCTAAAATCATCTGATAATGGAGTAGGGACAGGTTCCTGGTGCTGTGAGGGACAGATTATCGTTCTAAAATCATCTCATACTGGAGCAGGGACAGGTTCCTGGCGGTGCTGTGAGGGACATATTATCGTTCTAAAATCATCTCATACTGGAGTAGGGACAAGTTCCTGGCGATGCTGTGAGGGACAGATTATCGTTCTAAAATCATCTAGTACTGCAGTAGAGACAGGTTCCTGTCGGTGCTGTGAGGGGCAGATTATTGTTCTAAAATCATCTCATACTGGTGTAGGGAGAGGTTCCTGTCGGTGATGTGAGGGACAGATTGCTGGTTTAAAAAATATATATATTCTAAATACTACATTTGCGGCCAGCGGTGCATTTCTTGCACAAAAATAAAAAGTACATCTACATTGCTGGCTTAAAAAAAAAATAATCATTTATTATTCTTTTTTTTTTATTATTAATAAATAGTGCTACATAGTACATTTGCATCCAGAATGAGGAGAGTGTCAAATAAGGAACGTGGTCGTGGTGCTGCTGGTGTTGGTGGTGTTGGCGAAGTTCCTGTTGCAAGTAGAGGCCTTGGTCGATTTGTACCAGCTACACACACAAGTGAAACACCTTCCTCAGGTGCGAGTAGCCGACAGAACCTTCAAAATTATATGGTAGGCCGGAATGCTGCTCAACGAATGATGAGGCCAGAACAAGTACATGCGATAGTAGATTTGGTGGCTGACAATGCCTCCAGTTCCTTCACATTGTCTTCCACCCGGTCCCTTGATGAAAGCTCAGGGTTGGCACCTGAACCCCATGGCCATCTGTCTTTCACCTCAGCCCCTTGTAAATCAGCCAAGCAGTCTGAGCCCAAAGTCATGCAGCAGTTTCTTATGCTTTTTTATGAGTCTGCTGGTGTGCTTTCCATGGGCTATCCACATAGCCCTGCCCCAGGATGTGGACATGGAAACACCACCGCAGCACGTCTCTGATGATGACGAAACACAATTGCCAACTGCTGCGGCTTTCCACAGTGTGCAGACTGACAAGGAGGGCAGTGGAGAAGGGTGGGTGGAAAATTATGTGGAGGATGATGAGGTCCTAGACCCTACATGGAATGAAGGTCATGCGAGCGATGTGTGCAGTTTGGAGGAAGAGGTGGTGGTCGCACAGAGGCTCCAGCACAGCAAAAAAGGAAGCAGGTTGCAAAAGCGGAGCGAACGTCCCCTAGACAGTGCGCCTGCTACTACCCACTGCCCCCAGGGACCTAGCACACCAAAGGCAGCTCAAAAGAGTTCCCCGGCGTGGCAGTTCTTCAGACAATGTGCTGATGACAAGACACGAGTGGTTTGCATGCTGTGCAATCAGAGCCTGAAGAGAGGCATAAATGTTCTAAACCTGAGCAAAACCTGCATGACTAGGCATCTACATGCAAAGCACGAGCTGCAGTGGAATAAGCACCTCAAAATCCAAGAGAGGTCTTGGGTTCCTCCTGCTTCCTCTTCTGCTGCTGCCTCGGCCTCTTCCTCCACCTCTACAGTGCCAGTGTCACCTGCCACCCAGCAAACAGATGATGTGACAGCAACGCCACCATGTCCGCACCGTCCCCAAGCATTTCCACACCATGGTCCCATGGAAGCTTACAGCTCTCCATCTCCCAAACACTGGAGAGAAAGAGGAAGTACCCCCCTACCCACCCGCGATCCCTGGCCCTGAATGCCAGCATTTCAAAATTCCTGGCCTTTGAAATGCTGTCATTCCTTCTGGTGGACACGGACAGTTTTAAAAACCTGATGGCGGTGTCTGTCCCACAGTATGGGTTTCCCAGCCGCCACTACTTTTCCAGGTGAGCCATCTCTTCCCTGCACAAACAAGTCAGGGACAAGATCAAGTGTTCACTGTGCAACGCTATCTGTGGCAAGGTCCACATAACCACTGATATGTGGACCAGTAAGCGCCGGCAGGGACGC
This sequence comes from Glandirana rugosa, assembly GCA_018402905.1. Taxonomy (NCBI): domain Eukaryota; kingdom Metazoa; phylum Chordata; class Amphibia; order Anura; family Ranidae; genus Glandirana; species Glandirana rugosa. The sequence continues at coordinate 19,050 of BLSH010213947.1, read as the reverse complement.
TATATCTCGCTAACTGCACACTGGGCAAATGTAGTGGTGGGTGGGCCTGAGGCGGCTAGCCGTTTGGCGGATGTCCTTCCACCACCCAGGATTGCAGGGCATTTCTCTTTGCCTCCTGTTGCCTCCTCCTCCTACTTCGCTTCCTCCTCCTGTACCACCTCCTCATCTAGTCAGCGTAACACCTTCACCACCAACTTCAGCACATCCAGCAGGAAACAACAGCAGGCTGTTTTAAAACTGATATGTTTGAGGGATAAACCCCACACTGCGCTACAGCTGTGGATGAGCATTGAACAACAGACCGATGAGTGGTTGTTACCACTGAGCCTCAAGCCCGGCCTGGTGGTGTGTGATAATGGGCGAAATCTCGTAGCAGCTCTGGGATAGCCGGTTTGATGCACATCCCTTGCCTGGCGCATGTGCTGAATTTGGTGGTGCAGAAATTTCTAAAAAACTACCCAGATATGTCACAGATGCTGCAGAAAGTGTGGGCTGTCTGTGCATGCTTTCGGCGTTCTCACCCTGCTGCTGCTCGCCTGTTTGCGCTGCAGCGGAACTTCAGCCTTCCCGCTCACTGCCTCTTATGTGACGTGCCCACAAGGTGGAACTCCACCTTGCACATGTTGGAGAGACTGTGCGAGCAGCAGCAGGCAATAGTTGAGTTTCAGCTGCAGCATGCACGGGTCAGTCTCTCTGCGGAACAGCACCACTTCACCACCGAGTGGGGCCTCCATGCGAGACCTGTGTACCATATTGTGGTATTTCGAGTACTCCACCAAAATGGCCAGTGCCAATGACACTGTTCTCAGCGTTACTACCCCACTTCTATGTCTTCTTGAAAAAACACTTCGGGCGATGATGGAAGAGGATGTGGCACAGGAGGAAGAGGGGTAATTTCCATGGTTACCAGGCCAGTAATTCACAAGTGGCTTGGAGGGTGGGTTCCTGCACCAGCATAGGCCAGGTAAAAAAAATTTCAAGCCAGGGCACAGTTCTGGAGGATGAGGAGGACGAGGATGATGATGAGGAGGAGGAGGAGGAGGAACTGTGTTCACAGCAGGGTGGCACCCAACGCAGCTCGTGGGCATCACTGGAGCGTGGCTGGGGGGATATGGAGGACACAGATGATACACCTCCCACAGAGGACAGCTTGTCTTTCCCTCTGGGCAGCCTGGCACACATGAGCGACTACATGCTGCAGTGCCTGCTCAAGGACAGCCGAGTTGCCCACATTTTAACTTGTGCTTAATTCCCTCATTGGAGCATGATCGCAAGATATGCGACTACCAGCGCAAGCTGGTAGACGCGCTGCTGAGGGCATTCCCAAATGACACCGGGAGCTCAGTGGAAGCACAAGGCGAAGGCAGAGGAGGAGGAAGAGGTCACCAACACAGCTGTGGCATTGCCAGCACCTCAGAAGGCAGGGTTAGCATGGGCAAAATGTGGAAAAGCTTTGTCAGCAGCACGCCACAACAAACAGCACCACCAGCTGATAGGCAACGTCTTAGCAGGAGTAGTCGACCACCACGACAAACAACACCGCACGACGACTGTTTCGAAAAGGTGTAAAACGGGTACGATTGGGACGGAAGACTCCACGACCGTTACGGTGTCGACACAACCACTGGAGAAGGAGGAGGAGACGGAAGCGGAACACGAAGGTGACTCGAGGGCCACAGTAAACCCTTACGGGAGTCGTCGCGCAGATGGTCGAACGCGACCATCAGCGTATAGAACGCTAGTACGAGGTTACTCCCTTAATTCGTGTTCAATTTTACACCCGTTGAGCCGACAGGAACTCGTCCGTGACGTCGTACATCAGCGAGTACACACGGTCCGACGGG